>JAPFRF010000017.1:14096306-14109137 GCA_029282475.1 Phrynocephalus forsythii
TGCAGCACTGCACGTTTTCCTTTCTCTTAGTTTCTTCGTTCTTTTGTTATTTTATTTTCCTTTCTTTATTGGCCCCGCACTCTCGCCGTGGTTTGAGGGACCCGGGGAGTCTTTCCCTCCCCCTCCTCCACCTACCCGTTTTACTACCGGAGGTTGCGATCTGCCGATGCCTGGCCCGGGCGCCAGCTTCTTCCTCTGCCGAGGTCCCAGCGTCTCGGCAGCCCTCCGGATCACTTGCTGTGGGCCTTGGGGGCAGATGCTGCTGACCGGCTGACCAGCCATCAGGTCAAACCCCGGCAGACCTCCGTGGACCCCCTGTGGACTCCTCGTGGACTCTGTGGACCCCCCCTGCTGGCAGGTGTGGTCGGCTTTCGAAAGATCGAGGTGGCAACCTGAGCTTGGAGGCCACGACTGAGGACGTTGCAAAAGGAGCCCATTTGACTCTGAGGCTCACCGTTTGTCCTCTTATTTTTTATTTTTATTCCTTTATATTATCCTTTTTATTATTTTATTTATTTTATTTTTATTTTTATTCCTTTATGTTATCCTATTGTTTTATTGTTTTGCATTATTTTCTTTTTATTTTATATTAGTTGCAAATTGTGTAAACTGTGTATCTGTATTCATTTTTTATCTCTTGTAGTTCTTTTGTAGTTTTTTTCCTTTCGGTTGCCATGTCGGCAGGGACTACAATTTCAGTGGTGTCTGGCCGTGGGAGGTACGCTCAGAGATTAGTCAGGTAAGAAGAACTCGGGTCAGGCAGTTGATGCCAGTCCCCCGTTCCGATCCCCCTGCTCACCGCCACGTAACTGGGAGCCACTCTGCCAGCGCCTCCAGCCTGTCCTGCCTCCTCATTAATGCCAGATTGGTTCACAATAAGATCCCAATAATCCACGATGTTATCATGGATGAGAGAGCCGACCTGGCATGTATCACCGAGACCATGGGTGGGCACAGAGGGAGGGGCTTCTCTCTCCCTGTTGTGCCCCCCCGGGTTTCGGGTCCAGTGGGCATGCAGGTCGTGGGGTCGGGGGGGGGACCATCGTTTACAGGGAATCTCTTAATATTAGCAGATCTTGCAAGGCACATCTTGCATTGGTGTGTCCCAGTTTAGAATGCCTTCACTTATTGGTGACTCAGCAAGATAATTTTGGTATTGTGCTGGTGTACCGTGCTCCCCGCAACCCAGCACAATCCTTTCCAAAGATCTCGGAGTTCGTCTCGGCTGCCCTGTTGAAGTCCCCCCGCCTTTGGTGGTTGGGGACTTCAACGTGCATGCCGAGGAGGAACTTTCTGGAGCTGCTCTGTGTAGGGAAATAACCTACACGGACACAGGGTTGGGTTCAAGTGTCAGGCCGCCATGCTCTTCTCTTCTCCGAGCAGGCTTGCAAGGCACACCTTTATTAGCTGTAAGAGGAGGAGTTACAGATATTGTGTGGTGTCCTAGGTGTCAGCCTGTCATTGGCTTGATGGACTCCTGGGGAGGGCTTTCTGTGACGTGGACATGTCCCCTTGCAAGGGATGGTAATGATTGATACCCCAGCAGCTTGCTTCCCTGACCTGCCCTCTCGTGCCTGAGTGGGGCACAAAGGAATGTCCTTGCCTTTTCCTCTGGGCATGCTCTGGCCCCGATGGAAGGACAAGATAGTCAGCCATCTGCTTCCTGTGTGTTAGTCTTAGGGGCTCCATTTCCCCTCTCCCAGGGCTTTCCCGTGCAGGAGGAAGGGTAAAATATAGCTCCCCAGAATGTCCCACAGGAAGCTTGCTGGATGTGCCTATTAGTACCCAATATCCCTCAGGAGATATCCCTTCATCTCCCCCTTTTTTGTTTAAGAACACGGAATAGGCCAATCTCTTGAGTGCTAGAGATGGGCTGCCGGGATAACAAGCTGCATGGCAACTGCAATGTGGCTTGGCACTAAGAGTGAGTGGAGTTCCTATCTAAGGGAAGGAGTGGCACTGCTTGCATTGGGGGTTTGTGAGGTAATATTCCTTGTTGCGTTCCCCAATCCACCCACATGTTCCTTATGGTGTCACTAAGATTATGGTAGGCATCCTAGGCTGTGGGCAAAGAGTGAAGGCTTCTTGCATCTGGTCTGGGGGAGACTAGGGTGTACGTCCTAATCTGTGGTTTGCTATCTAATTGTGGCCTAAAGTGTTTGGCTGAAGGTAAGAGCCCTATATATATGTGTGTGTGTGCCCTACCCTTGATGGGTGAAACTCTGAGGTAGATCAGATAAAGGGTCAGTTATACACAGCATGACACATACCCATGATTATACATAAGCATATGAAACACGCTTATACGCATAGGATGAAGCATAGAAATATAGCAAGCAAGTACACGATACATGAACCCATTGCATACTTGAATACATAGTCATTATTGCCTATCTATCTAAGGTCACATTTGTGAGAGGGAAGGGAATAACTAACTGGCCATCGTCTCTTCTGATCCAAATGTCCAGAAATGTTGTGTGGTTGTACTGAAAAGTCTTTTTCAACGTTCATTTGAGTTTGGGAAATGCATTGTCCTTTGTTGTTCTTCTGAAGCAAATCTGAATGCTTTACACCTGTGTGAGAAGTGTTCCTTTGTAATCGCGCTCAGTAGAGAAGACACTGCTGGCAAGCAAGCAATCATGCTTGGTGGATTGCACGATGGAAGGAAGTTCTGCACCACTCTGATGGCAATACTTCAGTTTGCTGGTCACGGGAGTTGACTCCTCTGGACTGCATCTGTGATATAAAGTGAGCGAAAGAGAGAGAGAGAAAGAGAGAGAGAGAAAGAGAGAAAGAAAGCCTATCTATTTTTTCTCTCAGGGTAAATGAAACAAGCAAACTTTGCTTGCCATTTTCCAGGGATTTCCTCCCTTTTCTTTTTTCTTAAAATTGTACAGGTATTAATAATTGGCTTTACCCTAAGAGGAAAGTTGAATTATCTCTTAGCAGACGGTTTGGAAATAAAATAAAGTCATTAGTTTCATACACATATTTTTAAATCTTGAGCATTGTGGATTTCTGACTCCTGAAAATAAAGCTGTCTGCACTTCAATTTGCAGCTGGCAAGGAAGTTGCTGTGTAGATTAAACAAAGGCTTTGGAATGTTGTTTGGTTAAAATCTGTTGGTTAAAATTTCACTACATCTTTGCCTGGCTCTTGGGCTTGTCTTGTCTCTCCCCCCCATCCTGGCATGCAGGCATTGATAAGGGGAGGACTGTTTGCCAGAGGCTTATCTCTTAAGCAAGCATGACAGACATCCCCTCCCCACCCCTGGGGTGGGTTTAGATGGAAAACTACTGCAGTTTTTGCTCTTGAAATCTGCCTGACAACACGTGACATGATTCATTGCTCCACCATCCCCCCTCCCGCTCTCTCTGAGCTGAGATCGTGAGGGAATGGTATTTCCTTGGACTGAGAGAGATCTAAGAACTCTGAAACATTTTCCTAGCTTCCTTGTTTTTCTATTCCTGTGAGCTGAGTTATCAGGACAAACTATCTCTTTCTAGCCTTGTGCTCTGTAGAATGCTAAATCCTAGCTCTCCTTCCCTCCCCCCCCCTTGCTCTAGCAAAGCCGGACATTAAGGTGTGTGGGGGGGTGAAGGAAAGATTGTCTTTTGCTCTGTGCAAACATTCAGAAAAGGAAAAGCTTACTGCATTCTGCTTCTCAGAAAAAGGAGGGGGAGAGATGGGGAATTCCTAAGCTTTCTGCTTTTCAGAAAAGGAGAGGAGGGGAGTTTCTGCTTTTCAACAAAGGGGGAAAAGCCAAAGCACCAGCAGGATTTTCTATCTATCCTTAGTCTTCTTTTCCAAAGTATCCCCAATGCTTTCTTCTGAATTTGAAATGACGGTGCCTTGAATTTCCACCACTATCGGGACCTAACCTTTTCCTTAAGTTCAGCCCTGAGGTGAGTAAGCAGGAAGTTGAACTCTTTGCATGCTTTTGAAAAGCTTGCCGCTCCTGATCAATGTAAGGAAAGTCAGGAGCCTGGAATTTTTCCAGGGATTTCTTTACACTAATTAATCTCTCCCTGGGAAATTGATTTCGCTGCTGGCTGTAAGATTCCACGAGAGAAACACTTCCTCTATTTAAATAGCTGCTACCAGCAGTCCCTCAGTCCTTTTCTGGCAGAGCAGCAGAGAGGAAGGAGGTGATCAGAGGAGCACACGGCCAAAGGGCAGAGATCTAACTTCCTCTTCCTGCAGGAGCAAGGGGCGGAGTTTTAGCTTTAAATAGCTGCTACCAGCAGCACGCGCCTGACGGCGCGTGCAAACTGAAAAAAAAAAACCTCTTCTGGGTTTAATTGAGTTCCCAAGCCAAGCAACTCCTGAGGAGGTCCTACACTTCCTGACGTGCTTGCAGTTGGAGTAGAGGTGCTTTAGCGGCCCCTACACAGTTAGATTTTGAATAAACAATAAAAGAAGTAAAGAGTCTTACTAGATTAAAAAAAAATTAGTGCAAGTTTACATTTTTGAGACCTTGAATACATTTTATTGTAATTGTTAAAATGGAGTTGGAGGGAGCAGCTGTAGTTACCTGCAGTACTTGTGCCATGTTTGTTATCTTGACAGAGCGTGTGCAGAACTATATCTGCTGCAAGTGCAAGCTGGTTGCGCTATTGGAAGAGAAGGTCCAGCAGCTAGAGACTCGCATAGTGGACCAGCAACATATTAAGGAGCTTGAGCGGTTCATGGACAGAGCGGAACAGACTATCCAGGTCCAAGAAGAGACAGGGCACACTTCAGAGGAGGAAGTCACTCCCCCAACTCAGGAGGTGGATGGCTGGAGGAATGTGACTCAAAGGAGTAGAAGGCCAAGGCATCGCTCAGAGAGTCTCATCTTGCACAATCAATTTGAAGCTCTTTCCCTCAGCACACCTCATGAGGCACACATAGAGGAAGAATTGGTACCACCGGAGGATCTCTCCCTCATCACTATTGATGAGATACAAGATCAGGTACATGTTGATGATCAGGCTGCAGGAGAGAAGCTCATTGTGCTAGGGGATTCTATAATTAGAAATACGGAGGGATGGATTTATGAGGAGCATGACAACCGTATGGTCACTTGCCTGCCGGGTGCAAAGGTTGCAGACATCACCAGAAATATAGATAGCTTGTTAGAAATAACTGGGAAGGAGCCAGTGGTCATGGTACACGTTGGTACCAATGATGTCGGGAAGGCCAAGCGGTTAGTCTTGGAAGCCAAATTCAGGTTGCTAGGTAGAAGATTGAAGTCCCGGGCTTCCAAGGTAGCATTTTCAGAAGTGCTACCTGTTCCTCGTGCAGGACCCGCCAGGCAGGCAGAACTCAGAAGCCTCAATGCGTGGATGAGGCGATGGTGTCGAGAGGAGGGCTTTAGATTTGTCAGGAACTGGAGAACATTTTGGGACAAGCCAAACCTGTTCAGGAGGGATGGGTTGCACTTGAATCATGATGGGACCAGATTGCTGGCACTCAACCTCAAAAAGGCAGCAGAGCAGCTTTTAAACTGATAACTGGGGGAAAGCCGACAGGAGCTGAGTGGCATCCGGTTCGGAACACCTCATCCTCGGGGAATGAGGTTGGAGAGGGTAGAGAATCACATAGAGATGACATAGCAAGTATTAACACTGGCAGAATAACGGAATGTGACAGTTTGTCTACTGAAAATAAAAGCTGTGGGGGGAAAAGAACAAGGCAGGAGCTGTTGTGGGACCCACTGTACAGGTGCTTCTATGCCAATGCTCGAAGCCTCCGAGCAAAGATGGGAGAACTTGAACATTTGGCAGCTAGGGATAACATTGATATAATAGCCATAACAGAGTGATGTGATAGTTGGAGTATTCTATCGTCCACCAGATCAAAAACTTGAGGGGGACCTTGAAATGAGGAGAGAAATCATGGAGGTGGCTAAGAGGGATAGGATAGTAATCATGGGGGACTTTAATTATCCCCACATTGACTGGGCCAATGCGAGCTCCGGGCAAGAAAGAGAAACTGGGTTTCTCGACTTGCTGAATGACTGTGCCTTAGAGCAACTTGTCATGGAGCCCACCCGAGAACAGGCAACTCTGGATCTAATATTGTGTGATACTCAGGACCTCATCAGGGATGTGAATGTCACTGAGCCTCTGGGGAACAGTGACCATGCTGCAATTACCTTTGCCATGCATGTCGGAGGAAGAGTGTCAACCAAATCAGACATAAAAACTCTTGATTTTCGAAGGGCAAACTTCCGTCAGACGAGGAAACTAGTTAGAGAGAAACTGAAGGGGAGGGTTAGAAGAATCCAATCTCTTCAGAGTGCATGGAGCCTGTTTAAAACAACAATAATAGAGGCCCAGCACAAGTGCATACCACAAAGAAAGAAGAGCTCATTTAAGTCCAAGAGGACACCGGCATGGTTAACGAGTGGAGTTAGAGAGGCTCTAAAGCACAAGGAGAGGTCCTTCTGTAAATGGAAATCCTCCCCAAATGAGGAAAATAAAAAGGAACACAAACTCTGGCAAAAGAAATGTAAGAAGATGATAAGGGAGGCAAAGAAAGACTTTGAGGAACGAATGGCTAGCAATATAAAGGGTAATAATAAAAGCTTCTTTAAATATGTTAGAAGTAGAAAACCTGCCAGAGAACCAGTTGGGCCTCTGGATGGTAAGGGAGGAAAAGGGGAGGTTAAGGAGGACTTGGACATTGCAGAGAAATTGAACGAGTTCTTTGCGTCTGTCTTCACGACAGAGGACCTTGAGCGGATTCCGCTGCCTGAACCGCCCCTCTTGACTAAAGAATTAAATCAAACACAGGTTAAAAGAGAGGAGGTTTTAGGACTAATTGATAAATTGAGGATTAACAAGTCACCGGGCCCAGATGGCATCCACCCAAGGGTTATTAGGGAACTGAGAAATGAAATTGCAGATCTCTTAACGGTTATATACAACTTCTCTCTTAAAACGCCACAGTGCCGGAGGACTGGAGGATAGCAGATGTCACACCAATTTTTAAAAAAGGAAGGAGGGGGACCCGGGAAACTACAGGCCGTTAGCCTTACATCTGTCCCAGGGAAGATGGTGGAAAGCCTCATCCAAGAGAAAATCTTAAAACACATAAAAGAACAAACCTTGCTGAGAGAAAATCAGCATGGCTTCTGTAAGGGTAAATCTTGTCTTACAAACCTTTTAGAATTTTTTTGAAAAGGTCAACAGGCACGTGGATTTGGGTGAACCGGTGGATATAGTCTATCTGGATTTTCAAAAGGCTTTTGACACAGTCCCTCACCAAAGGCTGCTGAGAAAATTGCACAGTCAGGGAATACGAGGGCAGGTCCTCTTATGGATTGAGAACTGGTTGAGATCCCGGAAACAAAGAGTAGGTGTCAATGGGAAATTTTCACAATGGAGAGAAGTGAAAAGCGGTGTGCCCCAGGGCTCTGTCCTGGGACCGGTGCTTTTCAATCTGTTCATAAATGACCTGGAGACAGGGATAAACAGTGAGGTGGCCAAGTTTGCAGATGACACAAAACTTCTCCATGTGGTAAAAACCAGAGAAGATTGTGAAGAGCTCCAGAAGGATCTCTCCAAACTGGGGGAATGGGCTGAGAAATGGCAAATGCGTTTTAATGTAACCAAATGTAAAGTAATGCATATTGGGGCAAAAAATCCAAACTTCATCTATCAACTCATGGGCTCTGAGTTATCTGTGATGGATCAGGAAAGAGATCTTGGTGTGTTGGTGGACAGCTCCATGAAGGTGTCTCCCCAATGTGTGGCAGCGGTGAAGAAGGCCAATTCCATGCTAGGAATTATCAAAAAGGGGATTGAAAATAAAACAGCCAACATTATAATGCTGTTATACAAAACAACTGGTTTAGAATTGGGAAAGGAGTACGACAAGGCTGTATACTGTCACCTTGCCTATTTAACTTATATGCAGAGTACATCATGAGAAAGGCCGGTCTGGATGAATCACAAGCCGGAATTAAGATTGCCGGACGAAATATCAACAACCTCAGATACGCAGATGATACTACTCTAATAGCAGAGAGTGAGGAAGAATTAAAGAACCTCTTAATGAGGGTGAAAGAGGAGAGTGGAAAAAATGGGCTGAAGCTCAACATCAAAAAAACTAAGATCATGGCCACTGGTCCCATCACCTCCTGGCAAATAGAAGGGGAAGAAATGGAGGCAATGACAGAGTTATTTTCTTGGGCTCCTTGATCACTTCAGATGGCGACTGCAGCAATGAAATAAAAAGACGCCTGCTTCTTGGGAGGAAAGCAATGGCAAACCTAGATAGCATACTAAAGAGCAGAGACATCAGTTTGCCAACTAAGGTCAGGATGGTTAAAGCTATGGTTTTTCCAGTAGTGATGTATGGAAGTGAGAGCTGGACTATAAAGAAGGCTGATCGCCGCAGAATTGATGCTTTTGAGCTGTGGTGCTGGAGGAGAGTCTTGAGAGTCCCCTGGACTGCAAAGAGATCAAACCTATCCATTCTGAAAGAAATCAACCCCGAATGTTCACTGGAAGGACAGATTTTGAAGCTGAGGCTCCAGTACTTTGGCCACCTCATGAGAAGAGAGGACTCCCGGGAAAAGTCCCTGATACTGGGAAAAATTGAAGGCAAAAGGAAAAGAGGACGACAGAGAATGAGATGGTTGGACAGTGTCATCGATGCAACCAAAATGAATTTGACAAAACTCCGGGAGGCAGTGGAGGATAGGAAGGCCTGGCGAGCTTTGGTCCATGGGGTCACGAAGAGTCGGACACGACTGAACGACTGAACAACAACAACAACAAAACAATAGTAAGGCCCCACCTGGAGTATTGTGTACAATTCTGGTCACCGCACCTCAAGAAAGACATAGTGGAACTGGAAAAGGTGCAGAAGAGAGCGACTAAAATGATTACTGGGCTGGGGCACCTCCCTTATGAAGAAAGGCTAAAACATTTGGGCCTCTTTAGTCTGGAAAAAAGGCGCTTGAGGCGGGATATGATTGAGACGTACAAAATAATGCAGGGTAGGAGTAAAGTGGATAGAGGGAAGCTCTTCTCCCTCTCCCAAAATACCAGAACTAGGGGACATACACTCAAATTGAGTGCTGGGAGAGTAAGAACTGACAAAAGAAAATGTTTTTTCACCCAGCGCGTTGTAAGTCTATGGAACTCCCTGCCACAGGATGTGGTGATGGCATCTGACCTGGATGCCTTCAAAAGGGGATTGGACAGATTCCTAGAGGAAAAGTCCATCACGGGTTACAAACCATGATGGAGATGTGTAATCTCTAGGCTTTAAACCAGGGTGCTTCAAGGGCCAGATGCAGGGGAGTGGTATCAGGAGACAGATATCTAGTCTCATGCGCTCCCAAACGCATCTGGTGGGGCCGCTGTGAGATACAGGAAGCTGGACTAGATGGGCCTTGGCCTGATCCAGCATGGCTCTTCTTATGTTCTTATGTTCTCTCTTGATGAATTTTAGAGACTGTTTCTCTAATGTCTCACCCACGTGGTAGCTTTCTCTGGACAATTCTTCCGTGTGGGGTTTCTCTCTGCTTTTTGGAGGCAGGACAAAATTTTTCCCCTCCTGCTTCTGGGGTTTGATGAGAGCTGTTTCTTGGGTCTCATTTTTCCCTTTTGTGGGATTATTCTCAATGGAAGGATCTTTTAGCCCGGGGTTTGTTGCTGATTTTCCTAAATCCCCTTGGAATTCCCTTTCCTCAACCAATTCCTGATTCTGGGGCACTGTTCCTAACTGCAGGTCACTAGGTGGAAAAATTATTGGTAGGGGCATCTTCAAATCTGGGGGAAGAAGTGAAATGGACATTTGCATGCGTCCCCATTGCTGCTCTGCTCTATCACCTGCATTCTGATTGCCAACCCTGGAATTTTCTGCCTGAATCTCCGTTCCTGCTACTGGTTTCTGACCCAGGGGTTGCCCAGACTCTGCTCTGACTTCTTGGCTGGCGCAAATCTTTCCCTGCCCCCCTGATCCCACCTTAGGGACTGTGGGCAAAGGTTGTACTCTTATTGGCATGGCTTCGATGGTTTCTAATTCTCCTCCTGGCCTGCATTCCCACGCATTCTCCTGGGTGAAAGCTTCTGCCTGCAGAGGCCCTCTTAAGACTGCCCATGTCTTGCAAAACCCTGATTTCTGAACTAAATCTCCCAGCTCATTTCCAATTCTGTCTTCTGACTCTGAGAAAACAGCTCCCATCCTTACCTTTGGGATCCAATGGATGATTTAGTGCACTCAGCCTCTTCACGGGCGGGTTGGATGGGGATTTGAGCCGGTTCCTTGCTTCTTGGGAGGTTCTGCGTCTCAGTCGGTCTCAGGAGTTTGCATGCCCTTAAGGAGCCCCACGTTGGGCGCCATATGTAGGGAAATAACCTACACGGACACGTAGGGTTGGGTTCGAGTATCAGGCCACCATGCTCTTCTCTTCTCCGAGCAGGCTTGCAAGGCACACCTTTATTAGCTGTAAGAGGTGGAGTTACAGATATTGTGTGGTGTCCTAGGTGTCAGCCTGTCATTGGCTTGATGGACTCCTGGGGAGGGCTTTCTGTGACGTGGACATGTCCCCTTGCAAGGGATGGTAATGATTGATACCCCAGCAGCTTGCTTCCCTGACCTGCCCTCTCGTGCCTGAGTGGGGCACAAAGGAATGTCCTTGCCTTTTCCTCTGGGCATGCTCTGGCCCCGATGGAAGGACAAGATAGTCAGCCATCTGCTTCCTGTGTGTTAGTCTTAGGGGCTCCATTTCCCCTCTCCCAGGGCTTTCCCGTGCAGGAGGAAGGGTAAAATATCGCTCCCCAGAATGTCCCACAGGAAGCTTGCTGGATGTGCCTATTAGTACCCAATATCCCTCAGGAGATATTCCTTCAGCTCTGGAATTCATGGAATCCATGACTTCCATGAATCTTTCTCAGCATGTTGTTTGCCCCACCAATAGTGCAGGCCATACCCTGGACCTAGTTTTTACCTCCACAAAATCAGATTCCTATCTGAGGGTTGGAGGTATCTTACCCCTACCTGTGTCATGGTCAGATCATATGCTAAAATTTTCACTGTCGATCGCTGCCCCGCCCCACAAGGAATGCCGGCCCCTTGTTTGGGTCCGCCCCGAAGGCTCCTGGACCCTGCACGGTTCATGGAGGCCTTCAGGGAGCTCACTGGCAGTCTGGCTGACGATCTGGTTGAAGCCCTGGTGGATAGGTGGCATGTGGGTGCCACTGAGGCTGTCGACCGGATCGCCCCCCCAAGTGCTTCCTCAGTTGTGGAGCTTGCTCTTCGCCGTGGTTCACGGCCGAGCTGCGGGCGATGAAACAAGAACGTAGGAAGGTTGAGTGCAGCTGGAGAACGGATCAGACAGCAGCGAATAAGGCTGTGCTTAAGCAGCTGACCAGCCGTTATGTTTATGCCATCAGGGACACTAGAACATCTCATGCCTCCCTAGAATTGGTGAGGCCTCGAACCGCCAGGCGGAGTTGTTCTGGGTGGTTCGAGACCTCTCCAATCCTGGTCAGCCCAGGCCTCCTCCTAGTGAGTTCACTAGTGAGCAATTTGCAGCCTATTTTAGATCTAAAATTGAAGCCATCCACACCGATCTGGACTCCAGTTGCCCTTAAACCCTCCTCTCTTATCCCTGGAGCCTCACCTCCTCAGTCTCCAAGTTTGGGCCTGTGTTATCAGTGAAGGCCTCCAGGGCTATGGCTTATTGCCGGCTGCGGCTTCCCCTTTCGGCCCTTGCCGAGCTTGGCTCATTAAATTGGCCAGAGGGAGCATGCCAGAATGGGCTTTTTCCCTCTTTCCTCGCTCCTTGACGCCTCTTGCCTGAGGGCTTTCACACTCTTTTTTGTTTATATTGCCGTTTTTAACTAGTTGTAAACCGCCCAGAGTTCCTTCTGGAAGGTGGGCGGAATGAAAATGTAACAAATAAATAAATAAACACTGTGCACACACATGTACACATGCATACACATGCATACACACATGTGCGCGCACGCACACACACACACACACACACACACACACACACACACACACACACACACACACACACACACACAAAACGAGAGTCAGATATTAGATAGTGAAATATATGTATTAGATATATATTAGACAGGATGTATGAATAAAGTTCTATATGTGTTTAATTGACTTAACGATGGAGTCTGTAAAAAGTGCAACGTCACAGTGGCTCAGTATATAGTTTTTTTTTTCTAATGGAGTACAGGTGTAAAGAATAAGCGGGGGTGTTCCTCCCTGTTGGTGCTCCTTGATTTGTCAGCCGCCTTTGATACCATCGATCAAGGTCCTGGTTTTGATTTTCAAAGCCCTCCATGGCTTGGGACCAGAGTACCTGGTGGAGCGTATCTCCCAGAGGTCAACTGGGTCGAGACCCACGAGGTTGGCGCAGGCGCGCTCACTGAGGCTGGCCACACCCAGAGAGGCGCAGAAATCGCGTACGCGTGACCACGCCTTTTCTGTGGTGGGACCTACGATGTGGAACCATCTTCCCAGTGAGCTGCGCCTTGCAGTGTCCCTGCCTGCCTTCAGGAAAGCCCTGAAAACCCATCTATTCAGGGAGGCCTTTGGTGACCTTTTCAGTTAATTTTTAATTTTCATTTATTTACTTTTATTCATTTTATTTTATTTTATTTTATTTTGCTCACCACCAATGCCATCTCTTGTGGGGGGGGGGGTATGGTTCCTCCCCACTTTTATCGCTCCCTGCTCATTTTTATGCTTGTCTTCCCTGTTCGTTTTTATTGTTCACCGCCCCGAGTTCCTATAGGAAGATGTGGCGGTATATAAATGCAACAAATAAATAATAAATAAATAAAAGCAAAGCAAAGTTTT
>JAPFRF010000018.1:8112-32591 GCA_029282475.1 Phrynocephalus forsythii
GGAGCGTCGGAAAAAACATGTCGGTATTCAGCGGTGTCCACGGATCAGGGCCTCGGGGCGACCGGAATGTTGTAAAAAGCAGCGTCTGGAGTTCCGGCGTCCCGGATCGGGGCTCGGCGCCCGACCGGGAAGGAGTGGAAAAGCGCATCGAGGTTCCATAGCGTCCCGGATCGGGGCGGCGCCCGACCGGGAATGTCGGGAAAAAGGCGTCGAATTCGCGGCGTCCCGGATCGAGGCAGCGCCCGACCGGGAATGTCAGGATAAAAGGTTTCTGGAATTCGCGGCTTTCCCGGATCGGGCCCGGCGCCCGGACCGGGAATTTAGGAATGCGTGTCGAATTCGCGGCGTCCCAGGTCGGGCCGCGCGCCGACCAGGAATGTCGAGAAAACGCGACAGCGGAATTCTTGGCGTACCCAGATCAGGGGCCGGCGCCCTGCTGGGAATGTCGGGAAAAAGGTCTCTGCAATTACCCAGCGTCCCTGGATCGGGGCCCAGCGCCGACCTGGGAATGTCGGGAAAAAGCGAATCCGAATTCGGCGTCCCCGGATCGGTGCCCCGGCGCCGACCCGGGAATGTCTAGATAAAAGGCTTCTGGAATTCCAGCGACACTGGCGCCCGACCCGGGAATGTCGGGAATAAGCGGTCGAATTCGCGGTGTCCACGGATCGGAATGTCGGGAAAAAGGCCTCTGGGAATTACAGCGTCCCGGATCGGGGCGCGCGCCGACCGGGAAGGTCGGGAAAAGCGGATCTGGAATTCCGTGGCGTCCCCAGATCTGGGTCCCGGCGCCCGACCTGGGAATGTCAGGGAAAAAACTTCGTCCGGAAATCCCGGCGTCCCCTGATGTAGGCCCCGGCGCCCGGCCCGAAGGTCGGGAAGCGGTCCAGAATTTCACGGCGTCCACGGATCGGGGCACCGGTGCCGACCGGGGAAGGTCGGGAAAAAACGCTTCCGGAATTCCACTGCATTCCCGGATCGGGGCCCCGGCGCTGACCCGGGAACGTCGGGAAAAACGCCTCCTGAATTCCGCGGCGTCCCCGGATCGGGGGCTCCGCGCGCCCCGAGCCGGGGAAGGTTCAGGAAAAAGCGCGTCAGATCGGGGAGTTCGCAGCGTTCCCGGACTGGTGCCCCGGCGCCGACCCGGGAAGTTCGGGAAAAAAACGCGTCCGGAGATCCGCGACGTCTCCTGATCGGGGCCCCTGCGCCGACCTGGGAAGGTCGGGAAAAAACACGTCCGGAATTCCGCGGCGTCCCCGGATCGGGGCCCTGGCCCCGGAAGGTCGGAGACAAAAGCAGCGTCGGAGATCGCGATGTCTCCTGATCGGGGCCCGGCGCCGACCAGGAAGGTCGGGAAAAAGCGCGTCGGAATTCCGCGGCGTCCCGGATCGGGGCCCTGGCCCGAACCGGGAAGGTCGGGGGAAAAACGCGTCGAATTCATGGCGTTCCCGGATCGGGCCCGGCGCCGACCGAGAACATCGAGAAAAAGCGCGTCGGATTTCCGCGGTGTCCTGGATCGGGGCCCGCGCGACCTGGGAAGCGTCAGGAAAAAAGGCATCCGGAGTTCATTGGCGTTCCCGGATCGGGCCCAGGCGCCTGCAGGAACGCCAGGAAAAACTGCGTCCGGAATTCGGAGCGTCCCTGGATCGGAGCCCCGGTGCCGACCGGGCGTCGGGAAAACGCGTCGGAATTCCGTGGCGTCCACGGATCGGGGCCCCGGTGCCGACCTGGGAATGTCAGGAGAAATGCGTCTGGAATTCTGCAGCGTCCCCGGATCGAGGCCCTGGCGTCGACCCGGGAATGTCGGAAAAAGGCCTCTGGAATTACGCGGCGTCCCGGATCGGGGCCCGGCACCGAGGCAGGAATGTCGGGAAAATAGGCTTCCAGAATTCGGCGTCCCCGGATCTGGGCCTCGGCGCCCGACCGGGAATGTCGGGAAAAACTCACTGGAACTCCGTGGCATTGCCGGATCGGGGCCGGCCAACCCGGAATTTCGGGAAAAAAGCAGCGTCCGAATTCTGCGGCGTCCGGATCGGGGCCGGCGCCCGACCTGGGAATGTCAGGAGAAAATGCGTCTGGAATTCCGCAGCGTCCCCGGATCGAGGCCCTGGCGTCGACCCGGGAATGTCGGGGAAAAAAGGCCTCTGGAATTACGCGGCGTCCCCGGATCGGGGCCCCGGCGCCGACCCGGGAATGTCGGGAAAATACTCGTCCAGAATTCCCCGGCGTCCCGGATCAGGCCCGGCGCCCGACCGGGAATGTCGGGAAAAAACTCACCCGAACTCCGTGGCATTGCGGATCGGGGCCGGCGTCCCAACCGGGAAGGTCAGGAAAAACGCATCCGAATTCTGTGGCGTCCCGGATCGAGCCCCGGCGCCAACCCTGGAACGCCGGCAAAAAGCGCGTCGGGAATTCGGGCGTCCCGGATCGAGGCCCGGCGCCCGACCGGGAGCGTCGAAAAGCAGCGTCCGGAGTTCCCCGCGGCGTCCAGGATCGGGGCCCCAGCGCCGACCCGGGAAGGTCGGGAAAAAACGCGTCTGGAATTCCGCGGCGTCCCCGGTTCGGGACCCCAACGCCGACCTGGGAACGTCGGAAAAAAACATGTCCGGTATTCCGCGGTGTCCACGGATCAGGGCCTCGGGGCCGACCCGGGAATGTTGGTAAAAACGCGTCTGGAGTTCCGCGGCGTCCCCGGATCGGGGCTCCGGCGCCGACCCGGGAAGGTCGGGAAAAAAACGCATCCGGAGTTCCGCAGCGTCCCCGGATCGGGGCCCCGGCGCCGACCCGGGAATGTCGGGAAAAAAGGCGTCTGGAATTCAGCGTCCCGGATCGGGGCCAGCGCCCGACCGGGAATGTCAGGATAAAAGGCATCTGGAATATCGCGGCTTTCCCGGATCGGGGCCCCGGCGCCGACCCGGGAATTTCGGGAATAACGTGTCCGGAATTCCGCGGCGTCCCCAGATCGGGGCCCCGGCGCCGACCAGGAATGTCGAGAAAAACTCGCGTCCGGAATTCCCCGCGGCGTACCCCAGATCAGGGCCCGGCGCCGAGCTGGGAATGTCGGGAAAAAAGGTCTCTGCAATTCAGGCGTCCCTGAATCGGGGGCCCAGCGCCGACCCTGGGAATGTCGGGAAAAACGAATCCGGAATTCGCGGCGTCCCCCGGATCGGTGCCCAGCGCCGACCGGGAATGTCTGGATAAAGGCTTCTGGAATTCCGCGACACTGGCGCCCGACCCGGGAATGTCGGGAATAAGCGGTCGGAATTCGCGGTGTCCACGGATCGGAATGTCGGGAAAAAGGCCTCTGGAATTACGGCGTCCCCGGATCGGAACGCCGGCGCCGACCCGGAAGGTCGGGAAAAAGCGGATCTGGAATTCCAGGCGTCCCCAGATGTGGGTCCAGCGCCCGACCGGGAATGTCAGGAAAAAGCTTCGTCCGGAAATCCACGGCGTCTCCTGATGTCGGGCCCAGGCGCCGACCAGAAGGTCGGGAAAAAGCGAGTCGGAATTTCCCGGCGTCACGGATCGGGGCACGGTGCCGACCGGGAAAGGTCGAAAAAAAGCGCTTCGGAATTCCACTGCATTCCCGGATCGGGGCCCAGCGCCCGACCCGGAACGTCGGGAAAACGCCTCCTGAATTCGCGGCGTCCCGGATCGGGAGCCGGCGCCCGACCCTGGAACATTGGGAAAAACGCGTCTGGAGTTCGCGGCGTCGCCGGCTCAGGGCTCCGGCGCCGAGCCGGATTGGGAAAAAGCAGCGTCCGGAGTTCTGCAGCGTTCCCGGACAGTGCCCGGCGCCCGACCGGGAAGTTCGGGAAAAAAGCAGCGTCCGGAGATCAGCGGCGTCTCTGGTCGGGGGGCCTGCGCCGACCTGGGAAGTCGGGGAAAAACACGTCGGAATTCGCGGCGTCCCGGATCGGGGCCCTGGCCCCAACCCTGGAAGTTCGAGGAAAAAGCGCGTCCGGAGATCGCGATGTCTCCTGATCGGGGCCCGGCGCCCGACCAGGAAGGTCGGGAAAAGCGCGTCCGGAATTCGTGGCGTCCCGGATCGGGGCCCTGGCCCCGAACCCGGGAAGAGCGTCGAGAAAAGCGGCGTCGGAATTCCGCGCGTTCCCGGATCGGGACCCGGCGCCCGACCGAGAACATCGAAAAAGCGCGTCGGTTTCCGCGTGTCCCGGATCGGGGGCCGGCGCCGACCTGGGGCGTCAGGAAAAAGGCATCGGAGTTCATGGCGTTCCCGGATCGGGGCGGCGCCGACCAGGGCGTGGTGAAAAACGCCTCCGGAATTCCGCGGTGTCCCTGGATCGGGGCCCCGGCGTCGACCCGGGAATGTCGGGAATAATGTGTCCGGAATTCCTTGGCGTCCCAGATCGGGGCGGCGCCCGACCAGGGAATATTGAGAATAAAACGCGTCCGAATTCCCGCGGCGTCCCGGATCGGGGCCCTGGCGCCCGACCGGGAATGTTAGGGGAAAAAGGTGGAATTCCCGGACCCGGGTTTCTCGACCTTCGAGTTGGCGCCGGGGGCCCCGATCTGGGGCGCGTCGGTTCGGGCATTTTTCCCGGCGTTCCCGGAGTCGGCGCCGGGGCCACAACCGGGACGCCCGCGAATTCGAACACCGTTTTTTCCGGCCTTCCCTGGTGGCGCCGGAGCCCCCGATCCGGAAGCGCGGCCGAATTCGAAGCGTTGTTCCCGACCTTCGGTTCGGGGCCAGGAGCCCCGATCCCGGGGCGCCCGGAATTCCCGACGCATTATTTCGAACCTTCCGGGTCGGCGCCGGGCCCGATCGGGGGCGCGTGGGAATTCGAACACCATTTTCCCGGCCTTCCGGGTGCGTGCCGAGGCCCGATCGGGGGCGCCTGAATTCTGGGCGCAGCGTTTTTTCCCGAACTTCGGGTCGGCCGGGCCCGATCCGTGATGCCATGGATCTCGGACGCGTTTTCCCGAACTTCGAGTGGCGCGGGCCCCGTCCGGGGACACGCGGAACTCAGACAGCGTTTTCCCCAACGCCCCGGTCGACGCCGGGGCGATCTGGGGGCGCCACGGAATTCAGGCGCATTTTCCCGACCTTCCGGGTGGCTCGGGCCCGATCCGGGGCGCGCGGGAATTCTGGGCGTTTATTCCCGACCTTCCAGGGTGGCGCCGGGCCCCAATCCGGGCGCGCGGAACTTCGGCCGCGTTTTCCCGACCTTCCAGGAGTCGGCGCAGAGGCCCCGATCCGGGGGCGCTACGGAACTCCGGACGCATTTTATTCCCAAACTTCCCGGGTTGGCGCCGGGGCCCGATCTGGGGGGCGCGCGGAACTCGCTGGCGTTTTCCCGACCTTCCAGGGTCGGCACGGCCCGATCCGGGATGTTTGGAACTCAGGGACGCGTTTTTCCCCCAACCTTCGAGTCGGCGCCAGGCCCAGATCCGGGACACCGGAATTCGGAGGCATTTTCCCCACGTTCCCAGGTCGGGGCCGGGGCCCCGATCCGGGAAGTCCCATGAACTCCGGACGCGTTTTCCCCGTTCCGAGTGGCGGCGGGGCCCGATCCGGAGACACCGCGGAACTCCGACGCCTTTTTCCCGACATTCTCGGTCGGCGCCGGGAGTCCCGATCCGGGGAACGCGGCGGAATTCCCAGGCGATTTTTCCCGACCTTCCCCATTCGGGGCAAGGGCCCCGATCCGGGGATGCCGCGGAATTCCGGACGCATTTTCCCGAACCTTCCGGAGGCGCCTGGGCCCCTTATCCGGGGGCGCCATGGAATTCGAACACCATTTCTCCCGGCCTTCCCGGGTGGCGCGGTGCCCGATCCGGGGGCGCCCCGGGGAATTCTGAGCGCGTTTTTTCCTGACCTTCCCGTGTGGCGCCGGG
Source organism: Phrynocephalus forsythii (assembly GCA_029282475.1). Taxonomy (NCBI): domain Eukaryota; kingdom Metazoa; phylum Chordata; class Lepidosauria; order Squamata; family Agamidae; genus Phrynocephalus; species Phrynocephalus forsythii. The sequence goes on from JAPFRF010000018.1 coordinate 13,969, forward strand.
GCCCGATCAGGAGGCATCGCGGATCTCGGACGCGTTTTCTTCCCGAACTTCCCGAGTCGGCGCCGGGCCCCCGATCCCGGGGCGCGCGGGAACTCCAGACACGTTTTTTCCCAACGTTCCCGGGTCGGTGCAGGGGCCCCAATCCGGGGACGCCACGGAATTCGACGCGTTTTTTTCCCGACCTTCCGGGGTCGGGGCGGGAAACTCCCGATCCGGGGCGCGAATGCCGGAATGCGGACGCGTTTTCCCGACCTTCCGGGTGGCGCCGGCCCGATCGGGGAAAGCCGCGGAATTCCGAAGCCTTTTATCCTGACATTCCGGGTCAGGATAAAAGCGCTGTGGTCGGCGCCTTTTTCCCCACGTTCCCGGTCGGGCGCCAGGCCCGATCCGGGAATGCCATGCTGAACTCTGGATGCGTTTTTTCCGGACATTCCCAGGTCAGCGCCGGGGAAACGATCCGGGGACACCGCGGAATCCCGGCCGCGTTTTTTCCCGATGTTCTCGGGTCAGCGCCGGGAGTCCCGATCCGGGGAACACGGCGGAATTCGACGCGTTTTTCCCGACCTTCCCGGTTCGGGGGCAGAGCCCGATCCGGGAGCGCCCGTGGAAATTCGGACGGGTTTTTTCGACCTTCCGGGTAAATCGCCGGGAGCCCCGATCTTGGGGCGCGCGGAATTCGGACGCGTTTTCCCGACCTTCCCGGGTCGGCGCCGGGGCCCGATCCGGGACGCGCGCGGAATTCGAACACCCTTTTTCGGCCTTCCCTGGTGGCGCCGGGAGCCCGATCCCGGGGGCGCTGCGGAACTCTCGACGCGTTTTTCCCGAACTTCCCAGGTGGCGCGCCGGGCCCGATCCGGGGCGCCGCGGAACTCCAGACGGGTTTTCCCAGCGTTCCCGGGTGGCGCGGGGCCCGATCCGGGGGCGCGCAGAATTCCGGACAGCGTTTTCCCGGCGTTCCCGGGTCAGCGCCGGGGCCCGATCCAGGGACATCACGAATTCCGGACGCGTTTTTTCCCGACATTCCCGGGTCAGTGCCAGTGTTGCGGAATTCCAGAAGCCTTTTATCCAGACATTCCCGGGTCTTCGCTGGGGCCCTGATCCAGGGGCGCTTGCGGAATTCGGTTCGTTTTCCCCACATTCCCAGGTTGGCGCCGGGGCCCCGATCCAGGGACGCCACGGAATTCCGGAGGAGTTTATTCCCGAGGTTCCCGGGTCGGAGCCGGGGCCCCCATCCAGGGACGTCGCGTAATTCCAGAGACCTTTTTCCCAGCGTTCCCGGGTCGGCGCCTGGGCCCGATCCGGGGCGCATGCGAATTCGGCCAGCGTTTTCCTGACATTCCCTGGTCGGCGCCGGGGCCCCGATCTGGCGACGCCGCGGAATTCCGGACACGTTATTCCCGACATTCCCGGGTCGGCGCCGGGGCCTCGATCCGGGAAAGCCGCGGAATTCCAGAAGCCTTTTATCCTGACATTCCCGGGTGGCGCCGGGCCCGATCCCAGGGCGCCGCGGATTTCCGGGCGCCTTTTTCCCCACGTTCCGGAGTCGGCGCCAGGGCCCCGATCCGGGAGCGCCCCATGAAACTCTGGATGCGTTTTCGGGCGTTCCCAGGTCGGCGCCGAGGAGCGATCCGTGGACACGCGGAAATCCCGGACGTTTTTCCCGACCTTCCGGTTCAGGCCAGAGCCCGATCCGGGGGCGCCCGTGGAAATTCGGGCCGGAGTTTTTTTCGACCTTCCCGGGTGGCGCGGGAGCCCGAACGGAGGCGCCCGGAAATTCGAACACCTTTTTCCCGGCCTTCCCTGAGTCGGCGCCGGGGCCCGATCCGGGGGCGCGGTGGAAATCTGGGCAGGTTTTCCCGATGTTTCGGGTCAGCGCCGGGAGTCCCGATCCGGGAGGCGGCGGAATTCAGGCGTTTTCCCGACCTTCCCGGTTGAGGCCAGGGCCCCGATCCGGGGGCGCCTTGTGAAATTCGGGCGCATTATTTCCCGAACCTTCCGGGTCGGCGCCGGAGCCCGATCCGGGGGCGCCGTCAAATTCCGAACACTATTTTCCGGCCTTCCCGGGTGGGGTGCGGGGCCCGATCCAGGGGCGCCCGCGGAATTCTGGGCGCATTTTCCCGAACTTCCGGGTCGGCCGGGGCCCGATCCAGGGATGCAGCGGAATTCTGGGCGTTTTCCTGACCTTCCCGGGTGGCGCCGGGGCCCGATCCGGGGACACACTGGGAACTCCCAGGCAGCGTTTTCCCAAGCGTTCGGGTGGCGCCGGGGCCCGATCTGGGGGCGCCCGCGGAATTCCGGCCGGCGTTTTCCCGACCTTCCGGGTCGGGCAAACTCCGATCCAGGGGCGTCATGAAATTCGGGCCAGCGTTTTTTCCCGATATTCCTGGGTTGGCGCCGGGGCCTCGATCCAGGGGCGCCCGGAATTCCGGAGGAGTTTATTCCCGAGTTCCCGGGTCGGGCGTTTTCCCAGCGTTCCGGGTCGGCGCCGAGGCCCGATCTGGGGGCGCCCGCGGAATTCGGACGCGTTTTTTCCCGACCTTCCGGGTGGGCAGGGCTCGATCCAGGGGCGTCGCGGAATTCTGGGCAGCGTTTTTTCCGATGTTTCGGGTCAGCGCCGGGGCCCGATCCGGGGGCGCGCGGAATTCGAACACCTTTTTTCCCGGCCTTCCCTGAGCGGCGCCAGGGCCCGATCCGGGGCGCTGCGGGAACTCCCGGCAGCGTTTTATTCCCGACCTTCCCTGGTGGTGGCGCGGGCCCCGATCCGGGGCGCTGCGGAACTCGGCCGCGTTTTATTCCCGACCTTCCCAGGTGGCGCGAACCCGATCGGGGGCGCCCCGCGGAGACTCCAGGCAGGTTTTTCCCAACGTTCCCGGTTGGCGCGGGGCCCGATCCCGGGGCGCCGCTGAAATTCGGGCCAGCGTTTTCCCGGCGTTCCCGGGTCAGCGCCGGGGCCCGATCCAGGGGCGTTGCGGAATTCAGACGTTTTTTCCCGACATTCCCGGGTCGGCGCCGGGGCCTCGATCCCAGGGGCGCGCGGAATTCGGAGGAGTTTATTCCCGAGGTTCTCGGGTCGGGCAGAGGCCCGATCCAGGGGCGCGCGTAATTCCAGAGACCTTTTTCCCGACATTCCGGGTCGGCGCCTGGGCCCGATCCGGTGGCGCCTTATGAAATTCCGGACGCGTTTTCCCTGACATTCCCTGGTCGGCGGGGGGGCCCGATCTGGGGGCGCTACATGAAATTCCGGACACGTTATTCCCGACATTCCCGGAGTGGCGCCGGGCCCGATCCGGGAAAGCCGCGGAATTCCAGAAGCCTTTTATCCCTGACATTCCCGGGTGGCGCCCGGGCCCGATCCGGGGCGCCGCGGAATTCGGGCGCCTTTTTCCCCACGTTCCGGGTCGGCGCCAGGGCCCGATCCGGGAGCGCCCATGAGCTCTGGATGCGTTTTCCGGACGTTCCCAGGTCGGTGCGGGGAACCGATCCGGGACACGCGGAAATCCGGAGCGTTTTCCCGATGTTCTCGGTCAGCGCCCCCGAGTCCCGATCCAGGGAGGCGGCGGAATTCCCAGACAGCGTTTTCCCGACCTTCCCAGTTGGGGCCAGGGCCCGATCCGGGTACGCAGTGGAAATTCGGGCGGAGTTTTCTCGACCTTCCGGAGTGGCTCGGCCCGATCTGGGGCGCGCGCGGAATTTCGGATGCGTTTTTCCGGCCTTCCCTGGTGGCGCCGGGAGCCCGATCCGGGGGCGCCGTGAAATCTGGGCGTGTTTTCCCGACCTTCCGGGTCGGCTCGGAGCCCGATCCGGGGACTCCGCGGAATTCTGGGCGGGTTTTCCCGATGTTCTCGGGTCAGCGCCGGGGTCGGTCCCGATCCGTTGGCCCGGAAATCTGGGCAGCGTTTTCCCGACCTTCCCGGTTGGGGGCAGGAGCCCGATCCGGGGGCGCCCGTGGAAATTCCCGGGCGGAGGTTTTCCTGACCTTCCGGGTGGCGCGGGGCCCGATCAGGGGCGCTGTGGAGACTCGGGCGTTTTTCCCGACCTTGATGGTGGCGCCGGGAGCTCTCGATCCAGGTGGCGTCGCGGATCTCGGGCGTGTTTTTCCCGAACTTCCGGGTCGGTGCGGGGCCCGATCGGGGGCGCTGGGAACTCGGGCCGCGTTTTCCCGACCTTCCCAGGTGGCGCCGGAAGCCCGATCCGGGGCGCGCGCATGGAGAACTCCAGGCAGGTTTTTCCCAAGCGTTCCCAGGTCGGCGCCGGGGCCCCGATCCGGGGACTCCGCGGAATTCCGGACGCGTTTTTCCTGATGTTCCCGGGTCAGCGCCGGGGCCCCGATCCGGGAACGCCACGGAATTCCGGAGGCGTTTTTTCCCGACCTTCCCGGGTCGGCGCCGGGGCCCCGATCCGGGAACGCCGCGGAACTCTGGATGCGTTTTTTCCGGACGTTCCCGGGTCGGCGCCGGGGAACCGATCCGGGGACATCGCGGAAATCCAGACGCGTTTTTCCCAATGTTCTCGGGTCGGCGCCGGGGTCCCGATCCGGAGGAGCGGCAGAATTCGGGCCAGCGTTTTCCCGACCTTCCCAGGTCGGTGCGAAACCCGATCCAGGGGCGCCGTGGAAATTCGAGGCGTTTTCCCCCGTTCCCGGGTCGCGGGCCCGATCCGAGGCGTCGCGGAACTCGGGCGCGTTTTCCCGCGTTCCCGGGTGGCGCTGGGGCCCGATCGGAGACACCCCGGAACTCCGGGCGCGTTTTTCCGATGTTCTCGGGTGGCGCGGGTCCCGATCCGTGGGCGCCGTGGAAATTCCGGGCGTTTTCCCCACGTTCCCGGAGTGGCGCCGGGGCCCGATCCCGGAGACACCGCGGAACTCCGGCCCGCGTTTTTCCCGACATTCTCCGGTCGGCGGGAGTCCCGATCCGAGGCGGCGAATTCGAAGTGTTTTTCCCGACCTTCCCGGTTGAGGCCAGGGCCCCGATCCGGGGGCGCCCATGAGAATGTCGGGCGCATTTTTCCCGAACCTTCCCGGGTGGCGCAGGAGCCCGATCCGGGGGCGCCGTGGAATTCCAAACATCATTTTCCCGGCCTTCCCGGGTAGGCTCGGGCCCGATCCGGGGGCGCGCGGAATTCTGGATGCATTTTTTTCCTGAACTTCCCAGGTCGGCGCCGGGGCCCGATCCCGGGGACTCCGCGGAAATTCCGGACGCGTTTTCCTGATGTTCCCGGGTCAGCGCCGGGGCCCGATCCCGAAACGCCCACGGGAATTCCGGGCGTTTTCCCGACCTTCCCGGGTGGCGCGGGGCCCGATCCGGGAAGCGCGCGGAACTCTGGATGCGTTTTCGGGCGTTCCCGGAGTCGGCGCGGGAACGATCCGGGGACATCGCGGAAATCCAGGACGCGTTTTCCCAATGTTCTCGGGTGGCGCCGGGGTCGATCCGAAGCCTTGGCGGAATTCGGGCCAGCGTTTTCCCGACCTTCCCAGGTCGGTGCGAAACCCGATCCAGGGGCGCCGTGGAAATTCCCGGGCGTTTTCCCCGTTCCCGGGTCTGCGCCGGGGCCCGATCGAGCGTCGCGGAACTCGGGCAGCGTTTTCCCAGCGTTCCCGGAGCCGGCGCTGGGGCCCGATCCCGGAGACACCCCGGAACTCGGGCGCGCGTTTTCCCGATGTTCTCGGAGTGGCGCCGAGTCCCGATCCGTGGGCGCCGTGAAATTCCGGGCGTTTTCCCCACGTTCCCGGGTCGGCGCCGGGGCCCGATCCCGGAACACACCGCGGAACTCGGGCCGTTTTTTCCCGACATTCTCCGGTCGGCGCCGGGGTCCCGATCCGGGGAGGCGGCGAATTCGAGCGTTTTTCCCGACCTTCGGTTGGGGCCAGGAGCCCGATCCGGGGGCGCCCATGAAGAATGTCGGACGCATTTTTTCCCGAACCTTCCCGGGTCGGCGCCGGGGCCCCGATCCGGGGACGCCGTGGAATTCCAAACATCATTTTTCCCGGCCTTCCCGGGTGGCGCGAGGCCCGATCCCGGGGGCGCGCGGAAATTCTGGGCAGCGTTTTTCCCGACCTTCCCGGGTCGGCTCCGGGGCCCCGATCCGGGGACGCCGCGGAATTCTGGATGCATTTTTTCCTGAACTTCCCTGGTCGGCGCCGGGGCCCCGATCAGGGGACGTCCCGGAACTCCGGACGCGTTTTTTTCCCAAACTTCCCGAGTCGGCGCCGGGCCCCCGATCCGGGGCGCGCGGAGAACTCCAGACACGTTTTCCCAGCGTTCCCGGGTCGGCGCAGGGGCCCCGATCCGGAAGCGTGTCATGAAAACTCCCGGGCCAGCGTTTTTCCCAGCGTTCCCGGGTCGGCGCTGGGAGCCCGATCCGGAGACACCCCGGAACTCGGGCCAGCGCATTTTCCCGATGTTCTCGGGTGGCGCGAGGTCCCGATCCGTGGGCGCCGTGGAAATTCGGAGGCGTTTTTCCCCACGTTCCCGGGTGGCGCCGGGGCCCGATCGGAGACACGCGGGAACTCCGGGCCGTTTTTCCCGACATTCTCGGTCGGCACCGGGAGTCCCGATCCGGAGCGCGCGCGAATTCGAGCGTTTTCCCGACCTTCGGTTGGGGCCAGGAGCCCGATCCGGGGGCGCCCCTTGAATGTCGGACGCATTTTTCCCGAACCTTCCGGGTGGCGCGGGAGCCCGATCCGGGGGCGCCGTGGAATTCCAAACATCATTTTCCCGGCCTTCCCGGGTGGCGCGAGGCCCGATCCGGGCGCGCGCGGAAATTCTGGGCCAGCGTTTTTCCCGACCTTCCGGGTGGCTCAGGAACCCGATCCGGGGCGCGCGGAATTCTGGATGCATTTTTCCTGAACTTCCCTGGTCGGCGCGGGGCCCGATCAGGGGGCGTCCGAACTCGGATGCGCGTTTTCCCGAACCGAGTGGCGCCGGGCCCCGATCCCGGGGCGCGCGGAAGAACTCCAACGCGTTTTCCCAGCGTTCCCGGGTGGCGCGGGGCCCGATCCCGGGGCGCCCTGAAATTCGGGCGCATTTTCCCGACCTTCCAGCGTCAGGACCGGGGCTCCGATCCCGGGGCGCGCGGAAATTCGGGCGCGTTTTTCCCGACCTTCCCAGGTCGCTCCGAAACCCGATCCAGGGCGTCGCGGAATTCGGGCCAGCGTTTTTTTCCCGACATTCCCGGTCGGCGCCGGGCCTCGATCGGGGGCCCACGGAATTCGAGAGGAGTTTTTGAGGTTCCCGGGTGGCCGGGGCCCGATCCAGGGGCGCGCGTAATTCCAGAGACCTTTTTCCCCGACATTCCCGGGTGGCACCTGGTCCCGATCCGGGGCGCCGCTTGAAATTCGGGCCAGCGTTTTTCCGACATTCCCTGAGCCGGCACGGGGCCCGATCTGGGGGCGCGCGGAATTCCCGAGACACGTTATTCCCGACATTCCGGGTGGCGCTGGGGCCCGATCCGGGAAAGCGTAGATTTCAAGCCTTTTATCCTGACATTCCCGGGTCGGCGCCCGGAGCCCCGATCGGGGGACGCCGCGGAATTCCGGACGCCTTTTTTCCCCACGTTCCCGGGTCGGCGAATAAAGTTATAAATAAGACCCCATGGTGGATTTCCCCCCATGAAGCTACCTCAATATTTAATAATAATATCACTAGGGATTTTGTGAGATATGAAGATCTGGTTCAAGCAAGATCGGATAATCCTATTCTTAAGAATTTCCAGGAAATTAGGGGAAAAAATCTTAATTGGCTTGAATATCAACAGATTCATTGTACATTTTAAAAAGATAAAGATAAAGTCGGATTTGTGAAAGAAATATCTATTTTCGAAGAAGAAATTTTTTAAAGCAAGAGAAAAAATATATAACTATAATGTATAACTTACTGCAGAATAACTCTGTGGATAAACAAATAAAGTTTAAATCAGTCCAAAAATGGGAAAATGATTTTGGTTATCAATTAGATGAAAAAGAATGGATGAGAGCATGGTTATGGACAACTAAATTTACATCTTGTATATTGGTAAGAGAAAATTTATGGAAGATGCTACATCGATGGTACCTTCCGCCACAACGTCTAGCTAAAATAAAAAGATCAAATGATAACTTTTGTTGGAAATGTGCAGGATCTGTAGGGACACAATTCCACATGTGGTGGACGTGCCCCGTAATCGAAAGCTATTGGAGTATGGTACATATGGAATTGCAAAAAATATTCAAAACTTCATTCAAGAAAAGACCAGAGTTATTTTTATTGAACATAATAAACACAGAATTCCCGAATGAAAGAAAAAATCTTTTGTTGTATGCGATTACGGCTGCTAGGGTACAATTAGCAAAATACTGGAAAACACCACAAGTCCCATCTAGGGATGAATGGCTAATGAAGTTATGTGAATACCTGGACCTTGCTAAGATGACCTGTAAAATAAAAGAGAAAAATAATGATAAGTTAAGAGAAGAATGGAATTACCTAAACAAATATTTAGCAAATTTAGGGAGGAATAGTATATGGCTGTGTTTGGATTAACTCACAACTAGTTTTGTGTACAGATGAATTGTATTGAAGATTAGAATTGAATAGTAAATATTTGAGTATTAATTTAAGATTTAATCGTAATTTACAATAGAAATTTAACAAGTGTGGATTCCTCCGGTGGAAGCTATATTTTATCTCAATGTGTGTACTTATTTGTATTCTTGTCTTTTCTTCTTTCTTCTTTTTCTTTTCTTTTTTTCCCCTCCTCTTCGTTCTTTTATCCTGGGTAGGTTGTGTATTGTTAACTTTAGGTGTACTGTTCAGTGTATATGTTATGTCTTCTGATTACTGACTAATAAAAATTATTAAAAAAAAAAAAAAAAGAGGAATTCATAGCGTCCCGGATCGGGGGGCCGGCGCCCGACCCGGCAAGGTCGGAAAAACGCCTCAGGAATTCGCTGTTCCGGATCGAGGCAACGAGGCCAATCCGGAAGGTCGAGAAAAACACGTCCGGAATTCGGCGTTCCCGGATCGGGCCCTAGCCCAGACCAGGAAGATCAAGAAGCGTGTCAGAATTCGCGGCGTTCCAGGATATGGGCCCCGGCCCGACCGGAAAGATCAGGAAAAAGCGTGTCGGAATTCCCGGCGTCCCGGATCAGGGCCCCAGCGCAGACCCGGAAGGAAGGAAGAAGCGAGTCGAATTCGCGGCGTCCCGGATGGTCCCAGCGCCCGACCGGGAAGGTCGGAAAAAAATCGTCCGAGTGCGCGGCGTTCGGATCGGGGCCCAGCGCCCGACTTAGGAAGGTCGGGAAATGCAACTGGAATTCGAAAAAATGCCCGGTGCCGACCAGGGAATGTCGGAAAAATCGCCCGAATTCCGGCGTTGCGGGTGGTGCCCGGCAGCGACCAGGAAAGGTCGGGAAAAAATGCCTCGGAATTCAGCGTCCCAGTTGGGGCCCCGGAGCCGACCTGGGAGCGTCCCGGAAAAGCAGCGTGCGGAATTCTCGGCGTTCCCGGATCGGGGCCCCTGGGCTGCGCCCGGGAATGTCGAAAAAACGCCTCCCGAATTCGCGGCGTTCCCGAATCGAGGCGGCGCCCGACCTGAATTCCGCGTCCCCAGGAAGCAGCGTCTGGAATTCCCGCGGCGTTCCCGGATGGGGCCCCGAGGCGATCCGAGGCGTCAGGAAAAAAACGCCTCCGAATTCGCGGCGTTCCGAATCGAGGCGGGGCCCGATCCCGGTAACGTTAGGAAAAAAATGCCTCGGAATTCACGGCGTTCCCGGATCAGGGCCTGGCGCTGAGCCGGGAATGTCGGGAAAAAAGCGCGTCCGTAATTCCACGGTGTTCCCGGATGGGGGCTCAGCGCCCGACCGAGGCGTTGAAAAAAAAGCAGCGTGCGGAATTCTGCGATGTTCCCGGATGAGGCCCAGGGCTGATCCGGGAATGTCGGAAACGCCTCCGGAATTCGCGGTGTCCCGGATCGGGGCAGCGTCGACCGGAATGTCGGAAACGCCTCTGGAATTTGGCGGCGTTCCCGGATGGGGCGGCGCCCGACCGGGAATGTCGGGAAAAATGCCTCGAATTCCACAGGCGTTCCCGGGCGGGAGGCCAGCACCCGACCCGGGAATTTGGAAAAACGCCTCGAATTCCGCGGCGTCCCGGATCGGGGCCACGGCACCCGACCCGGGAAGGTCGGGAAAAAAAGACTCGAATTCCGCTGCGTTCCCGGATCGGGGCCCTAGGCTGACTCGGGAATGTGAGGAAAAGCGCCTCGGAATTACGCGGCTTTCCCGGATCGGGGCCCCTGGGCTGTCCGGGAATGTAAAAGCGCCTCCAGGAGTGCGGCGTTCCCGGATCGAGCCCGAGCGCCGACCGACCGGAAGGTCGGGAAAAGCGCATCCGAATTCCGCGGCGTTCCCGGTTAGGGCGGCGCCCGACCCAGGAAATGCTCGGAAAAAAGCAGCGTCACGGAATTCTCAGCGTTCCGGATCGGCCCCCTCGGCTGGCCGGGAATGTCGGGAAAAATGCCTCGAATTCCCGCGGTGTCCCGGATCGGGGCAGCGGCGCCCGACCGGAATGTCGAGAAAAAACACCTCTGGAATTGGCGGCGTTCCCGAGGCCGGCCCCAGCGCCAACCGGATATCTCAGGAAAAATGCCTCCGAATTCCTTTGGCGTTCCCGGACCAGGGCACAGGAGCCGTCCGGGAAGGTCGGAAAAAACCGCCTCTGGAATTCCACAGCGTTCCCGGAGCAGGCCAGCACCAACCCGGAAATTTGAGGAAACGCCTCCAGAATTCTCGCGCGTCCCGGATCGGGGCCCGGCACCGACCGGGAAGGTCGGAAAAAAAGACTCGAATTCCGCTGCGTTCCCGGATCGTGGCCTAGGCTGACCGGGAATGTCGGGAAAAAACGCCTCGAATTCGCGGCGTTCCCGGATCGGGTGTTCCCAGCGCCCACCCGGGAAGAGTCGGGAAAAAACGCGTCAGGAATTCCGCTGCGTTCCCGAATCGGGGCCCCAGCGCCCGACCTGGGAGCGTCAGGAAGCGGCGTCCGAATTCGCGGCGTCCCGGATTAGGGCCCGGCGCCCGACCGGGAATGCGTCAGGAAAATCGCGGCGGAATTCCGCTGTGTCCCGGATCGGGGCAGCGGCGCAGACCCAGAATGTCGGAAAAAAGCCTCTGGAGTTCCGCGGCGTTCCCGGATCGGGGCCCAGCGCCCGACCCAGGCGTCAGGAAAAAACGCCTCCGAATTCCCCAGCGTCCCAGTTAGGGCCCGGCGCTGACCTGGGGGCGTCGGAAAAAAACGCCTCGGAATTCACGGTGTCCCCAGATCGGGGCGCGGCGCCCGACCCAGGAATGTCGGGAAAAAACTCCTCTGGAATTCAGCGGTGTTCCCGGATCGGGGCCCAGCGCCCGACCAGGAATGTCGGTAAAAAATGCCTCCCGAATTCCACGGCGTTCCCGGATCGGAGCCAGCGCCAACCCAGGAATTTTTGGAAAACGCCTCGAATCCCAGCGTTCCCAGGCGGGAACCCAGCACCCGACCTGGGAATTTTGGGAAAAACGCCTCCGGAGTCGGCGGCGTCCCGGATCTAGGCCCTGGCACCGACCGGGAAAGTCAGGAAAAAAAGACTCTGGAATTCCGCTGCGTTCCCGGATCATGGCCCCGGCGCCCGACCGGGAATGTCGGGGAAAAAACTGTGGGAATTCGGCGGCGTTCCCGGATCGGGGCCGGCGCCGACCCGGAATGTCGGGGAAAAAAGCCTCCGAATTCCCACGGCGTTCCCGGATCGGAGCCCAGCGCCGACCCAGGAAATTTTAGAAAAAACGCCTCCGAATTCCACGGCGTTCCCGGAGGCAGGAACCGGCACCCGACCCGAGTGCGGGAAGCGCCTCGAATTCGCGGCGTCCCGGATCGTGGCCCGGCACCCCGACCGGGAAGGTCGGGAAAAAGCGACTCTGGAATTCGCGGCGTCCCGGATCGTGGCCCGGCACCGACCGGGAAGGTCGGGAAAAGCGACTCTGGAATTCCGCAGCGTTCCCGGATGCGTGGCCCTGGGATGACTCGGGAATGTCGGAAAAGCGCCTCGAATTCAGCGGTTTTCCCGGATCGGGGCCCCTAGGCTGACCGGGAATCTCGGGAAAAAGCCTCCCGAATTCCGCGGCGTTCCCGATTGGAGCCCAGCGCCCACCGGGAAGGTCGGGAAAAAACGCATCCAGAATTCTACGGCGTTCCCGAATCGGGGCCGGCGCCGACCAGGGAATTCGGGAAAAACCCCTCTAGAATTCCTCGGTGTTCTCGGATCGGGCCCGATGCCCACCGGGAAGGTCAGGAATAAAGCGCCTCCGAATTCCGCGGCGTTCCCGGATCGGGGCCCAGCGCCCGACCCAGGCGTCGGGAAAAAAGCGCGTCGCGGAATTCTGCGGCGTTACTGGATCAGAGCCCCCTAGGCTGACCCGGGAATGTCGGGAAAAATGCCTCCGAATTCGCGGTGTCCCGGATCGAGGCGCAGCGCCCGACCGGGAATGTCGGAAGCGCCTCTGGAATTTGGCGGCGTTCCCGGGCCAGGCCCCAGCGCCCGACCAGGCGTCGGAAAAACGCCTCGAATTCCGTGGCGTCCCGGATCGGGGCCGAGGCGCCCGACCGGGAATGTAAAGGAAAAATGCCTCGAATTCCGTGGCGTCCCGGAGGCGAGAACCGGCACCCGACCGGGAATTTCGGGAAAAACGCCTCTCGGAATTCGCGGCGTCGCGGATGGGGCCAGGCGCCCGACCGGGAATGTCGGGAAATAATCGTCGGAATTCCACAGCGTTCCCGGGCGGGAGCCCGGCACCAACCGGGAATTTCGGGAAAAAAAGACTCGAATTCCGCTGCGTTCCCGGATCGTGGCCCCTGGGCTGACTTCGGGAATGTGAGGAAAAAAGCGCCTCGAATTTTGCGGCTTTTCCGGATCGGGGCCCTGGGCTGACCGGGAATGTCGGGAAAAACGCCTCCAGAATTCCGCAGCATCCCAGTTGGGGCCCCGGGCCGACCTGGGAGCGTCGGAAAAAAAAGCGCGTCGAATTCTGCGGCGTTCCCGGATCGGAAGCCCCTGGGCTGATCCGGGAATGTCGGGAAAAAACGCCTCCGAATTCCGCGGCGTTCCCGAATCGAGGGCGGCGCCCGACCTGGGAGCGTCAGGAAAAAGCGCGTCTGGAATTCGCGGCGTTCCCGGATCGAGGGCCCGGGGCGACCCGGGAGCGTCAGAAAAAAGCGCCTCGAATTCCGCGGCGTTCCCGGATGAGGCGGCGCCCGACCTGGGAGCGTCAGGAAAAGCGCGTCTGGAATTCCATGGCGTCCCGGTTGGGGCCCGGCGCCCGACCAGTGCGTCGAGGAAAAAATGCCTCGAATTCACGGCGTTCCCGGATCAGAGCCCAGCGCTGACCGGGAATGTCGGGAAAAAGCGCGTCGTAATTCCACGGTGTTCCCGGATCGGGGCTCCAGCGCCCGACCGGGAGCGTTGGAAAAAAGCGCGCCTCGCGAATTCGCGGCGTTCCCGGATCGGGGCCAGGGCTGATCCGGGAATGTCGGGAAAAAGCGCCTCGAATTCGCGGTGTCCCGGATCGGGGCGGCGCCCGACCAGGAATGTCGAGGAAAAAACACCTCTGGAATTTGGCGTTCCCGGATCAGGGCCCAGCGCCCCGACCGGGAATGTCGAGAAAAAAATGCCTCGAATTCCACAGCGTTCCCGGGCAGAGAAGCCAGCACCGACCAGGAATTTCCGGGAAAAACGCCTCGAATTCCCGCGGCGTCCCGATCGGGGCGGCGCCCGACCGGGAAGGTCGAGGAAAAAGACTCGAATTCGCTGCGTTCCCGGATCGGGGGCCCCTGGGCTGACTTCGGGAATGTGAGGAAGCGCGCCTCGAATTTTGCTGGCTTTCCCGGATCGGGGCCTAGGCTGTCCGGGAATGTCGGGAAACGCCTCAGGAGTGCGCGGCGTTCCCGGATGAGGCCCAGCGCCCGACCGGGAAAGGTCGAAAAAAAGCATCCGAATTCGCGGCGTTCCCGGATCAGAGCAGCGCCCGACCAGGAATATCGGGAAAAAGCGCGTCGGAATTCGCGGCGTTCCCGGATCGGGAGCCCGGCTGACCGGGAATGTCGAGGAAAAAAATGCCTCCGGAATTCCGCGGTGTCCCCGGATCGGGGCCGCGGCGCCGACCCGGGAATGTCGGGAAAAAACACCTCTGGAATTCGGCGGCGTTCCCGAATCCGGGCCCCAGCGCCAACCCGGATATCTCAGGAAAAAATGCCTCCGGAATTCCGCGGCGTTCCCGGACCAGGGCACAGGAGCCGTCCCGGGAAGGTCGGAAAAAACCGCCTCTGGAATTCCACAGCGTTCCCGGAGCGGGAACCCGGCACCAACCGGAAATTTCGGAAAAACGCCTCCGAATTCTGCGGCGTCCCGGATGAGGGCGGCACCGACCGGGAAGGTAGGAAAAAAAGACTCGAATTCCGCTCGTTCCCGGATCGTGGCCCCTGGGCTGATTCGGGAATGTGAGGAAAAACGCCTCGGAATTCCGGCGTTCCCGGATCGGCCCCAGCGCCCACCGGGAATTCGGGGAAAACGCGTCAGGAATTCGCTCGTTCCCGAATGGGGCCCGGCGCCCGACCTGGGAGCGTCAGGAAAGCAGCGTCGAAATTCGCGGCGTCCCGGATTAGAGGCGGTGCCCGACCGGGGCGTCGGGAAAAAGCGGCGAATTCCGCTGTGTCCCGGATCGGGGCCGCGGCATGAACCCAGGAATGTCGGGAAAAAAGCCTCGGGAGTTCGCGGCGTTCCCGGATCGGGGCCCAGCGCCGACCGGGGCGTCGGAAAAACGCCTCCCGAATTCCATGGCGTCCCAGTTGGGAGCCCGGCGCTGACCTGGGAGCGTCGGAAAACGCCTCGGAATTCCACGGTGTCCCCAGATCGGGGCGCGGCGCCCGACCCGGGAATGTCGGGGAAAAACTCCTCTAGGTCGGTGTTCCCGGATGGGGCCCAGCGCCCGACCCTGGAATGTCGGTAAAAAACGCCTCCGGAATTCCACTGGCGTTCCCGGATCAGGCCCAGCGCCAACCCAGGAATTTTGGGAAAAAACGCCTCCGAATTCGCGGCGTTCCCAGGCAGGACCCGGCACCGACCTGGGAATTTTGGGAAAAAACACCTCCGAATTCGGCGGCGTCCCGGATCGGGGCCTGGCACCGACCGGGAAAGTCAGGAAAAAGACTCTGGAATTCGCTGCGTTCCCGGATCATGGCCTGGGCTGACCCGGGAATATGAGGAAAAAGCGCCTCGAATTTTGCGGCTTTCCCGGATCGGGGCCTAGGCTGACCGGGAATGTCGGAAAAAAGCCTCCGGAATTCCGCGGCGTTCCCGGATCGGAGCCCAAGCGCCCCCGGAATTTCGGGAAAAAACACCTCAGGAATTCATAGCGTTCCCGGATGAGGCGCCCGTCCACCGGGGCGTCGGGAAAAAAATGCCTCGGAATTCGCGGTGTCCCGGATCGGGAGCCGCGGCGCCCGACCCGGGAATGTCCGAGAAAAAACTGTGGAATTCGGCGGCGTTCCCGGATCGGGCCCCAGCGCCCGACCAGGAATGTCGAGGAAAAAAAGCCCTCCCGAATTCCACGGCGTTCCCGGATGAGCCAGCGCCGACCCAGAATTTTAGGCGCGCTCTCCGAATTCCCGGCGTTCCGGACGGAGGAACCCGGCACCGACCGTGGCGTGCGGAAAGCGCGCCTCGAATTCCGCCGCGTCCCGGATTCGTGGCCCGGCACCCGACCAGGAAGGTGAGGAAAAGCGACTCTGGAATTCGCGGCGTCCCGGATCGTGGCGGCACCGACCGGGGAGCCCGGGAAAAAAGCGACTCTGGAATTCGCTGCGTTCCCGGATCGTGCCCCTGGGATGACTCGGGAATGTGAGGAAGAAAGCGCCTCGAATTCGCGAGTTTTCCGGATCGAGGCCCCTAGGCTGCGCCGGGAATATCGGAAAAAACGCCTCCCGGAATTCCCGCGGCATTCCGGATGGGGCCAGCGCCCACCGGGAAAGGTCGGGAAAAAGCATCCAGAATTCTCAGCGTTCCCGAATCGGGGCCCCGGCGCCCGACCAGGAATTTCGGGAAAAAACCCCTCTAGAATTCTCGGTGTTCTCGGATGGGGCCCAGCCCGACCGGGAAGGTCAGGAATAAACGCCTCCGAATTCCGCTAGCGTTCCCGGATCGGGAGCCCGCGCCATCCAACTTGTCGGGAAAAAAAGCGTGCGGAATTCTGCGGCGTTACTGGATCAGGGCCCCTAGGCTGGCCAGGAATGTCAGGAAAAAGGCCTCCCGAATTCCAAACCAGTGTCCCGGATCGGGGCGGCGCCAACCGGGAATGTCGGGGAAACGCCTCTGAAACGCCCTCGGCGTTCCCGGATCAGGGCCCAGCGCCCGACCGGAATCGTCGGAAAGCGCCTCGAATTCCGTGGCGTCCCGGATCGAGGCGAAGCGCCCGACCAGGGGAATGTCGAAAAAAATGCCTCCGAATTCCGTGGCGTCCCGGGCGAGAACCGGCGCCGACCGGGAATTCGGGAAAAAGCCTCTGGAATTCCGCGGCGTTCGGATCGGGGGCCCCAGGCGCCGACCGGGAATGTCGAGGAAATAATCCTCCGAATTCACAGCGTTCCCAGGCAGGGAACCGGCACCAACCGGGAATTTCGGGAAAAAAAGACTCGGAATTCCGCAGCGTTCCTGGATCGGGGCCCCCTAGGCTGACCGGAATTTGAGGAAAACGCCTCGGAATTTTGCGGCTTTCCCGGATCGGGGCCCCTAGCGCCGACCAGGAATGTCGGGAAAAACACCTCTGGAATTCCGCGGCGTTCCCGGATCAGCCCCAGCGCCCACCCGGATATCTCAGGAAAAAATGCCTCCAGAATTTCGCGGCGTTCCCGGATCAGGGCCCTGGCGCCCGACCGGGAATGTCGGGAAAATGCGTCCTCTGGAATTCCACGGCGTTCCCGGATCAGGGCCAGGCGCCGATCCGGGATGGTCGGAAAATAATGCCTCAGAATTCACAGCGTCCCGGTTGGGGAACCCGGCGCCAAACCAAGGCGTCGGAAAAAAGCGTCGGAATTCTGCGGCGTTCCCGGATCGGGGCCTGGGCTGACCGGGAATGTCGGGAAAAAACGCCTCGAATTCCGCTGCGTTCCCGGATCGTGGCCCTGGGCTGAACCGGGAATGTCGGGAAAAAACTCCTCTGGAATTTGGCGGCTTTCCTGGATCGGGGCCCCTGGGCCCGACCGGGAATGGGGGAAAAAATGCCTCCGAATTCCGTGGCGTTCCCGGATAAGAGCCCGGCGCCCACCCAGGAATTTTGGAAAAACGCCTCCGGAATTCCACAGCGTCCCGGAGCGGGAACCCGGCGCCCGACCAGGAATTCGGGAAAAGCGCCTCCGAATTCCCGCGGCGTCCCGGATCGGGCCCCGGCACCAACGACCGGGAAGGTCTGGAAAAAGACTCGAATTCGCTGCGTTCCCGGATCGTGGCCCCTGGGCTGACTTCGGGAATATGAGGAAGAAAGCGCCTCCGAATTTGCGGCTTTCCCGGATCGGGGCCCTGGGCTGACCACGGAATGTCGGGAAGCGCCTCGGAATTCCGCGGCGTTCCCGGATAAGAGCCCCAGCGCCCACCGGGAAAACCGGGAAAATGCACCTCCGGAATTCTGGCGTTCCCGGATCGGGGCCCCAGCGCCCGACCTGGGAGCGTCAGGAAAGCAGCGTCCGAATTTGCGGCATCCCGGATTAGGGCCCGGCACCCGACCGGGAGCGTCGAAATCACGCGGCGAAATTCGCTGTGTCCCGGATCGGGGCAGCGGCGCCCGACCCGTGAATGTCGGGAAAAAAGCCTCTGGAGTTCACGGCGTTCCTGGATCGGGAAGCAGCGCCCGACCCAGGAGGCAATCAGGAAAAAACGCCTCGAATTCCATAGCGTCCCCGGATTAGGGCCCAGCGCCCGACCGGGAGCGTCGGAAAAAAAAGCAGCGTGCGGAATTCTGCGGCGTTCGAATCGGGGCCCCTGGGCTGACCGGGAATGCCGGGAAAACGCCTCCGAATTCAGTGTCCCGGATCGAGGCCGCGGCGCCCGAACCCCGGGAATGTCGGAAAAAACGCCTCTGGAATTTGGCGGCGTTCCCGGGTCAGGGCCCCAGCGCCCGACCGGGGCGTCGGGAAGCCTCGAATTCCGTGGCGTCCCGGATCGGGACCGGGAATGTCGGGAAAAAAATCGTCCGAATTCCACAGCGTTCCCAGGCGAGAACCAGCACCCGACCGAATTTCGGAAAAAACGCCTCTGGAATTTGGCGTTCGGGTGGGGCCCCAGCGCCGACCAGGGCGTCGGGAAAAAGCGCCTCGAATTCCGTGGCGTCCCGGATCGGGGCAGGCGCCCGACCGGGAATGTCGGAAAAAGACTCGAATTCCGCTGCGTTCCTGGATCGTGGCCCCTGGGCTGACTCGGGAATGTGAGGAAGAAAGCGCCTCCGAATTTTGCGGCTTTCCCGGATCGGGGGCCTGGGCTGACCGGGAATGTCGGAAAACGCCTCCGGAATTCCACAGCGTTCCCGGATCAGAGCCAGCGCCCACCCGGGAATTTGGGAAAAAACACCTCAGGAA
>JAPFRF010000018.1:32691-53890 GCA_029282475.1 Phrynocephalus forsythii
TGCAGTAATTCCAGGCTGGAATCCTAAGCATCCCCCTTGTTGTGTCCTGGTTGCCAGGTGTGTATTTACTGTTTAGTGTTTTAATGTTTTCCTTCCCACCACCAGCTTGAGGGAAAAGCCTATTGCACATAGAGGCAAGTCCCCCCACGGGTGGGCTGGTTCTAGGAGGACCACCCTTTAGCTCCTCAGTTTTTAAAAGATGGCTGGATTAATCCTAGCCTGGCATGGCCCTGAAAAAAGTGGCCCTAATGTTTATTTGCCCTCTCCATTCTAAGAATGTGTTTTTTCCCCCATCTACCCCCCCTTTTTGATGATTAAGGGTTTCACACCGGGGTGGGGACATTCTAACCCCGATGTGAAGAAGGGGGGGAGGCGACCCCCTCCACCGACACATGTGCCAAGCATACTGTCGTATCTGGAAAAGGAGGAAGCCTGAAATGTGCCTGGCAGAACCTATCCCCTATTCCCTCGGGACAGCCAGAACCCTCTTATTCCCCTGCCTCCTGGATAAAAACCACCCCTCTGTACTCTTCTCTAGGCTCCCTACAGTCTGGCGGGAAGTGGGAGAATGGCTGGTGGGTGATCAATGGGCTTGGGCAGTTCCTCTCAGCAATACTGCCCAATCAAGTCAAACGGTTCCATGGGGGCTCATATTCCTCAGGGAAACCTTTACACAATTGGCTGAGACAAATGCTTCCGGCATGGCAAGCTGAATTCACAGAAATGCCCAGGGCCGGGGATAAGTGGAATCTTTTGGAGTTTCCTTGTGAATTTATTCGATGATGGCCACTTACCTCCAAATTAAAAGGTCCCTACATTCGACTTATTGGCCACCAGCCTACGAAAAAGTTGAGAGGCTCAAACTTTGAACAACAGTTGGCTCAAAATCTGCCAAGAAAACGGGATCCAAGCAGCAAAAAAAGCCCTGCCCATTGCTGCTCATCTAAGCCACCCCCACCGCCTGCCTAGAACTGCCACTGAAAGGAATGAATTCAATTTATGGGGTTCATTGCCGGCGTGCTAATAGCTTTGTAGAATGCAACAAGCAATCTGAGTCTTTTTAGACAGAAAAGAAGATTTATTGATTGCAATCAGGGCACTTCCACACTTTTTGGTGGTGAGAAGTCCACCCAGAAAACGAAAGGAGATATTTTTATAAGGTTTTTCCAGCACTCTTTCCCCCTCCGCCCATCCGAATTTACGTCATATACATTTGTTACATGCATCAAACACTAATTGACATCTTTGGTCATTTATTTTGTATTCCTGACACTTGCCTAAAAGTTCTAACTGGTACGTTTGATCTCCTCCCTCACAGGCAGGGAGGGTAGGATCATCCTTATGTCCTTGGACATTTGACAGTTACAAACACCAGACGCTGAGATAAGGCCTCCTGGTACGCCTTGGACACACGTTAATTGCTAGTGTGTGATCCTCAAAGCTTAGGAACTTAATTGGATCCTTGAATTCATAATTGCTTTTGCTGACTTAGCGGAAGTTCCTTTCTCTATTCTAGCCGGAAAGGCTTGACCAAAGATTCTAAGTTTACAAGAATACAAATGTAGATACATGTGAATGTGATACATATATGTATATATGTATATATATATACGTGAGTGCTTAAGTGAATATAACTACATTATTCGTGTCACTAGTGTGGCTATATATACATATGTATTGCTTAGAATACATTGTTGTTGAATACATGAGGGCTTGTCCATACCTGTGGTTAGTAAAGCAGCCATATATATTTATAAATATATAATTAGTCAAATGTCCTCCCTTACACTCGGCCCTGAACGGATTTCTGGAAATTTATGCCAGTAAATTTCCCAGAAAACGTCATGGACTTGTAAGGGACGAACAAAACATATCAAAGGTATATGTACAAAAGTGTGATCATTGCGTGAGCCCCCCCTATGTCATTCCTGGGGTGAGATGGTCTTCATGGCTCATGGAAGGACTTTCTATTTTCCTGACAAAAATTTAGGCAGGGCAGTCAGAAAAACATTCTCAGTCCTTTTTCCCCAAAGGGCTTATAGGCACAGTTCAAGAAAATGAATTATCATAAAATGATTTGTGGCGTCTCAAGTCAGGGGGACGCATCAAATAGGTGAAGGCCAAGGAAATACCCCTTAATTCACTAGGGCACTTTCCATCGTCCTAAGTTAGGTCAACAGATGAAGTTCTGCAATGCCCGGGGATGTAAAAGGTTCCTCCCACAGACTTGTAATGGAGGGAAGCATTCTACTGACCACATCAATGCTACATTCTCGCTATGGAAGGGCACTTTGTGGCCGCAACAGCTTCTTAAGTGAGCCTCCTGGGGCAAGTTATGGGGCCTTCAGATTCCCAACCTTTTAGGGGGCTGACACAACAACAAAAAAATCATGGGTACGTTAGAACAAAGGCTTGCAATCTCAGGCTTATACACCATGCCTTGATTTGTGGCAACTTGAATCTCAGGCTTATATGCCATGCCTTGATTTGTGGCAACTTGGCTGAAAGGCCTAGAAGTTTCTTATGCAAATTCAGAAATACATGGGGAGAAATGCATGTTATAGTAGGCCTGCAATTTTCCTGTGCTCGGCCGAGTAAATGGGAGCCAGCATACTCCTTTGGCTGACATAGGGGCTTTATAAACAGCTAGCCCTGAAATATGATTGTTCATACCATCATTTTGCATAAAGAATACATATAAAGATCAATAACATAGGTAGCATCCTCCTTGAACGTGTGGTGTGCATAAAACCCAGAGTATAAGATATAATTCCCCTATACTTGCCTAAATGAAATGTAGACAGGGCTTGCATTTACCTTTGGCTGACGAAATGGTCTTAGAATGACTAAGCAGTCTGCTCTGAAATATGACTGTCCATATCGTTACTCTGTATGAGGATTCATGGGCTCTGGCACTTGGGGACCAACAATCCGGTTATAAACTCTTTTGACTGCATGTGATGCACAGTACCCAGATTATAGCAGGTTATACAGAGCTACTTATCAGTGTGTGCATTATACCTTAGACAACGGACAGTTACATTGATACTAAATAAAAGGCAATATACATATAAAGCACATGAGTAATAGTAAGAGTCCCATGATTAAACCAAGAATGAGTTACTGAAATCATGGCAGAGAAAGTAGTTCATCATTGTCAATTATAGTCTCTCAAATTGCATAGAAAGGCAGGTCACAGTGTCTCTTGGACCCATCGCTGGTGGGTAACAACCTTCTCAGTGTTAAAGCATGATTATTTACGAATTATGAAAAGCACATTCAGGGAGGCACTTTAGCAAAAACAATATCATAAGTAGTGATCAACAATTAACATAAGCAGTGATCAACAATTAACATTCTGCAGGCTCCAAAGGCTAGCCTACCGTGCGCAGAAAAGCAGAAAACAAAAAGACGCTCACTGCTCACTTGTTGGAAATGCTGGGAGGACTGGTGTGTGCATGTGCCACAATCCAAGTTCCTTGCACACAGACAGTACACAGACATCGGCGAAAGTCTGAAGGCAGTGATGATTCCATCAGATGTAAAACTCCGTCTAGTCTCTGTCCTGGGTGTAATATGTGGGCCAAAAAGTCTGTTGGCCGCAGTCCAAAACAAGAGTCAGTGGCTGTTTCAGACCCACTCTCTCCCCCAGAAACAAACAGAAAAGAAAAGAAAAGAAGAAAATGAGAGACAGGAAGACAGGATTTTAATCTGTCAACCTGAGTTGAAAGTGAAGCCGCAGGCTGCTTTGGGACCCTCCGAAGTATCAAACGCACGCTGTCATCTGGGGAAGGATGGGCAAGGATGCGGTGACCACAGGTCAGGTTCATGTTGTCGCCCGCCGTCCAGGGTGAAGTCATCTAAGGCATAGGGGCAATCTACAGCAGAGGGCAGAAGGCGTCACCGGTCAGGCCTCACTCCCTCTCGGTCGCGGGGTACGGGTCACGCTGGGTGAAAAGGCTGACATCACTGGATCCTGGAGCCCGCATCGATCGAACTCGCGGAGCGAAGTCATCACGAAGATGGCATCATCAAAGGCATCAAAGGCGGGGAGGGGAGGTCCAGGAGGGATGGCAGAATGGAGGGCAGGAGGGTCCCCATCTGAGCATCTACGACCGGCGGCGTCAGCTTTCCAAACCCGACCGACTCCGTGATCCAAAAATAAAGACCGGGTGGGCGTTTTCCCAGAGCAAAGCCCGACCTCCAGGATGTACCTGGGTAAGAGAAGAACAGACACACGACCACAAACAGACAAACACAGAACACAAACACACAAAACGGCCCCTCAGCTGTCCTTGTGCTGCCAGGCAGGGTGGTATAGTCTATCTGACAGTCTCAGGAAAAAAAAAATGTCGTAAAAGGCAGATTGAAGCTTTCCTCTTCGTAAAACCAGTACGTGAAGTAAGGGGGTCTATCATGAGGACACCTCTGCACATCAGGAGATATGCACAAGTTCAGCTGGCCCCAATGAGCGCTTGCAAGGTGTAGGTGCTCAGGTGTCCCTAATCAACCACAGATCCCATCCCCAAGTCAAATTGCTCTCCTACACGGGGACAACAAAAAGGTGTAGCTGGCAGAATATCCATGAGATGCAAAACAGGGTGTTTCCTCCAGCGTCTTCCCGTGTGGAAAGAGACAGACAGACAGACAGACAAACAACCACACACAAGAATGGCCAAGCAATCTGCAGATCTCCAGGTGTGATAGTGCTACATGCAGTACACTGTGTGCAGATTTCTATGGCACAGTGTAGTGCAGTCTATGAAAAAGGGCCATAGTACACAGCTGCACTTCAGCAGTTTTGCACAAGTTCAGCTGGAACAATATTCCATAGCCACGCTACTAGGCTCCCTGTGAAATTTGGAACAAATTAATAATGTGCACTGCAGAGCCATCCTTTAAAATAGGGAATCTTGCCCTTTACATACAGGTTTCATGTGCACACAAAAAAAAAAAGGAAAAAGAAAATCGTTAAGTCCATATTGTTTTCTAAAAAAGAAAATAAGCCTCATTTTCCTCAGGGGAGCTCCTGAGACCAGGTGTGATTTAAAAGCTGCACCAATACACTTTGCACATTTTAGTGGCCAGGCGAGCCTTTTACCGCCTATGGCAAAAAGATAATTCTTATATTCTTAAGAGTCATTAAAATCGCAAGTAAAATCACTATCCCAGTAGCGTTTGAACATATCTTCTAAAAATCAAATTAAGAAATTTGTGCACTCTGTTGGGCAAGCAAGGCTCCTCTTAAGTTCTAGTGTTTAAGCCTGCCTTAACTGTAACGCTTTGGGATTGACTGGTAAGTTACCTCAAAGGCAAAAATAAAAAATATGCTTGCAGGACAGCTTACAAAGAGGGGAGGGGGCTTTAGTGTGCTGTCACATCCTAAAAAAAAAAAAAAATAATCAGGTTTCTCTTGTGTCCTTTTCCGAAGAATTCTTTTATTCTAAAGTTTCTGATAACAAGATTTTCACCTCTTATTCTTTGGCAAAAGTACCTGAAAGGTGTGTTTGATTCCAAGGGTTTAATTAAATTAAAACGTGACGTTTTGGGGCCGAAGTTCTGGATTCTTTTCTAAACAATAGACTCCCTTTCCCTCTCCCCCTATCCAGGAGGAAAAAAAAATGCTGCAAGTCGGCTAGAAGCCACCTCTTTATGCTTTTAAGGCAGCACGGAAAATTGTGGTCGTTCCCGTAAGTGGAGAGGAGTGACCTTCTGGCCATTGCCTGTAAAATTTACTGGCTTATGGCTTTTAGGGGTCAGTTTATTCCCTTCGCTATGCATGCATTAGGTTGATGTGTTCAATATAAGTTTTGCGTCCAAGCTCTATCAAGTGGCTTGGGAGAGAAAGGAGGGGTTGGGAGTTGTTATCCTGCCTTGCCCTGCAAGGGGGCCCCGAGAGCAGAAAGAGAAAGGAGGGGCTGTCGACTTTTAAATTCCCCCGCGGCTGCCTTTTACAGCCTGAGGCAAGCAGATAATCTCCTGTAATTACTTCTGTAATATATTAGGTGTGAAATGCCCTGGAACAAAGGGGCAATTCACCCTTTCTGTAGCTATTGATCTTGTTGTTGGCTTAAGCCTAATTTGAGAAGCGTGGCTTTTGTAATGAATACACAGAGCTACTTAAATCAGGAGGAGAGAAAAAAATCTTAGGTGAACATGTAGAATTTCTCTCTCTTCCTTCACTCTTATATCTATGGGGAGGCAAATAATGCCTAGATAGGATAGAGAGAGAGAGACTAAGATCTTTTCCCCCTTTTCCTTCGTCTAAAAAAAAAAAAAGGTAGACTTGCGCAGTAGGATAGTTGTTGGCAGTTTTGTCCTGAGAATCTCCCTGTGTTTGAAATTAAATTGCCTGGTCTTTTATCAAATGTTCTTAACTACTTTTGGAGAAGGGAAAAAAAAAAGGCATTGATTCTACTTTTCTGTCGTGGCCATCTGCCAGAAGGGGCTCAGCCCCTGATTTGATTTCCTGCTTTTGATTATTAATAGTTCAGAAATAACGTCCCTACCTATCTCCTCATGTGGTGCATAGCAACCCTTAGTTCTGTTCAAAGCTTCCATATCCAAGGAGTTGGGCATTGGCGTAGCGGGATGGAAGTACCTCCTGAATGCTTGAATAAGGCAATTCAGGGGTACGCATCCCCATCTAGCACTTCCTGTCCCCTCAATGCTCCATGCTCTCATCCCGTTCCCTCAACATCATACCTATCCATCCCACTTCTGTCTTGCTGCCTTCCTTCTACTATTTTTTCCTTGTAAAATATCCCTTCAGCTGGTAAATTTTGTTGCATGACCAGCCAGTCACAAAATATGCGGGATGTTGTTTATCCCTGAGTATTCAAAAGTATTTTTCTCACTGCCCATATTCCCCTGGTATTATCAAAATTGCTGGAGGGGTCTCCTAGTTGGCAGAGTTTTTAGTCTCTTATATTAATTAACTAAGCACGTCCTTGTACATTCACACACCTCTTGCTAGCAGGTCATAATTGGTCTGTCCTCCCTGAGGGCTAGAATCTTAATTTGAGATGGTAAAGTCCTGCCTCATCCTAGTTAGAGGGGTTCTTCTTAAAGCTTACTCATGTTCCATTTAATACCAAAATCATTACTTCTGGTGGCAGAATTCCAATGTTACCACATCGCACATCAAAAAGGGGGTGCATAAACTGCACTAATTTATCCCCATAGGTTTACTCTAAAGGTCTAACTGTGTTCCTATGATTTCTCCCACACAAGCATCAAATGGACTCGCACCTCAACAATCAAATGCCCATCATACACGCCAACATGTGATTCAGCAACCATACACAACTCTCCCACATTTCTGTTTCCCCAGTTAACTGCGATCCCTTGCCTAAGAATAGATCTTTCTAACTTCTCTAAAATCAAACGAAGATGGTGGAACTCCGTTGGTATTGTGGGGCAAAGATTGCCAGTCTTTGCCCCTGCTTAAGACACAGGGAATGGCCACTTCCCTGTGGTTACCAAAAAGAATTCAACTTAACACCCACATATATATTCAAACATTAATAAATCCTCTGAGGAAGCCAGAGCAGTGCTCTGCTTCTAATTCTTCAAACACTTGGGGAGGGGGACACTAGGGTCACTAGAGAGGAGCTCTCTTCCACCCTCGGGGACCTCAGAGTCTCTCAACTCTTAGTCCTCCCTGGTCCGCGGGATGCTAGAGACACACAAGTGTCCCTTCTCGTCTTCCTCCCTCCCGGGGCCGACTCATAAGAATCCGCAATCTTCTCCACTCCACAGAGCTGTTAGATTCGAACTCACGCCACCCCACAACTAGTTTTCTCTTCTTACCAGATTTCTTTTGCGCAGTCCTCTCCAATTCCTCCTGCCGGCACTTGGTTTTCTCTCATGTCCGGTAGCCGATCCAGTACTGACAAAGTGAACCTCCTCACAAATTTGAGGGTCCGGACTAGGTTCAATTAATCAGCACAGACTTCTTACCGTGACCTGAGTCAGACTCTACAAGCCTCTTTAGCAGCGGCAAAATTCCCCGGCATCTCCACCAAATGAAAGGAATGAATTCAATTTATGGGGTTCATTGCCGGCGTGCTAATAGCTTTGTAGAATGCAACAAGCAATCTGAGTCTTTTTAGACAGAAAAGAAGATTTATTGATTGCAATCAGGGCACTTCCACACTTTTTGGTGGTGAGAAGTCCACCCAGAAAACGAAAGGAGATATTTTTATAAGGTTTTTCCAGCACTCTTTCCCCCTCCGCCCATCCGAATTTACGTCATATACATTTGTTACATGCATCAAACACTAATTGACATCTTTGGTCATTTATTTTGTATTCCTGACACTTGCCTAAAAGTTCTAACTGGTACGTTTGATCTCCTCCCCTCACAGGCAGGGAGGGTAGGATCATCCTTATGTCCTTGGACATTTGACAGTTACAAACACCAGACGCTGAGATAAGGCCTCCCTGGTACGCCTTGGACACACGTTAATTGCTAGTGTGTGATCCTCAAAGCTTAGGAACTTAATTGGATCCTTGAATTCATAATTGCTTTTGCTGACTTAGCGGAAGTTCCTTTCTCTATTCTAGCCGGAAAGGCTTGACCAAAGATTCTAAGTTTACAAGAATACAAATGTAGATACATGTGAATGTGATACATATATGTATATATGTATATATATATATACGTGGAGTGCTTAAGTGAATATAACTACATTATTCGTGTCACTAGTGTGGCTATATATACATATGTATTGCTTAGAATACATTGTTGTTGAATACATGAGGGCTTGTCCATACCTGTGGTTAGTAAAGCAGCCATATATATTTATAAATATATAATTAGTCAAATGTCCTCCCTTACACCACCACTCAGCCCACTGCATGGTCCCCCTTTTGCTGCCCTAGCCCGAAAGCCTGACCCAGGGAATCAGCCCCTGCCGTCCTATTCCAGGGAGTCAGGAGGGGGTCTCTCTCTTCCCCCCCTTTCTCTGCAGGTGTTACGACTGTCCCTCTTCAAGGAGACCTCCCAGTCTGGTGGTGATGGAGGGGCCACAGCCCAGCTGCTTGAACATGAGGGTGGAAGACAAATCCTGGATCCACTTTCCCCGGGTCAACACAGCCCCCCCAACACCGGAGGAGGGGGGCGTGCCAACAGCCGGAGCCCCTCCATCTTAAGATCATCTGGCGGAGAGCAAAGGAGGCCCCTTACCCAACCCTGATCCAACTGACTTTCTGCAGCCTCTCTTGGACGAGGAACTCACTGCTGTTTTCCACACCTAACAGCAGGAGTAAACCTCATCCCATTGGACTTTCCCTAGACCTTTCTTGGACCTTCTCTGGACCTTTCCCTGGACTCTGTTCAATCTTCACCCAGATTTACATCGACTGGACCTGCCCCCCCCATCTGTTCCTGCTTTGCTTGGACTTATTTTGGGACTCCCACCTTCACTACCAGCCCTGGACTCTCAATTCGCCAATGCTGCCAGCCGCCTGCCTGCCCAGTCTGCCAAGAACTCCGGAGACTGCTCACGACGCTTGCTAAACCCCTGAGCCCTTGGTGAGTGTTGGGTCTCTATCTCTATCTCTACCTCTCTACCTCACGCACTCTCCTGCTCTCTCTAAAGCCCTCCTCTTACGCACTCCTAGGGAGCTACTGCTGAATAGTAAGCCTTTTGATCCAGGAGGAAATGTAGAGCCTCCAGCTGCAGGACTGGCCTATCTGGAATTTGAATTTGGTTCAAAAACTTAACATTGTATCATCCCTGAAATGGCTGACTGAGTCCCATAACACTACTGAACTGGGTGCCCATGTACTAAATGTTTTTGTTTCCTCAATTCAGAGTAGAACCACAGGAATCAGTTCCCAACTGGAGAGTTATCCAGAGAATTCTCTGCCTCTATAGAAATTACAATGGGATTGTTATTTGATTTTCACCTATTGGCAAAGTTTCCTAAGCAATGCATACAGTGTGCGGACTGAGGTCTTATATCTCAGCTTATTTCAACCTAAAAGGAAATGGAGGACCTTCTTAGGAATGGCTGTCACATTGGATCTCTGACTTTGCACAATTGGCTAAACCCCTATTTTGTGGGACTAAAACAGAGGGGTGAAAGGGTTGAGTCAAGTAAAGAGATGTGGAAGGCATTCCAGAACCTAAAAGATCAAGCTTATCGAAGCTCTGGCTTGAGGTATACCTGACCTAGGTAACAAAGGCAGCTTGTGGAGACCAGCAGCCTATCTTGCCAGCTAACTGGACCAGAATGTCAGGGGCTGGACAGCCTGCCCTAGGTAACAAAAGGCAGCTGCGGACCCAAGTCGAGAAGCAAGTAAGCTGACTTTGGGGACATCACTGACTCTTTATGCCTCACATGCTGTTAACACAGTATTGGAGCAAAAGAGAAGCCACTGGATGTCCAATGCTAGAATTGCCCAGTACCAGGCTGCCTTACTGGACTATCCAGGACTGCGGTTGGTAACATGTAATGTCTTAACCCTGCCACCCTGCTCCCATGGGGAATATTAACTCAAACAATTGTGCTTCTGGCACACAATGCATTACAACGAGATTCAGTGTGCCAAGTACCAGCCAAATCGGAGAAAGGACTATCCTGAATTGGCTATTTCCCTTGATCTAAATTCACTTCAGATAATTGGGTGCATTCTGTGGCAGAAATCATAGAGGTGATCCTCCCGGACACCTTTTTTTTTTAATTTGAAATGGGAGGAATGATGAGTCATTATGGAAATATAAAAAAAATATATAGAATTATTGAATTGGGCACTAAACTTTAACCCCCTTAAAGGCCAGCCAGGGAGCCCAGTCCCCCAAGGACTGTGTTCATGGGTTTTCCGCCTACCTGATTCTTAGCCTCCAACTACCAGTGCCCCACACATCTTTCTCTCTCTCTCTTCTCCCTCCTTCCTCCCACTCCATCTACACATTTTAAACATGTCTCTGCTCTACCTAATGGCCCCTATATCTACCAACTGGGGCAAGAGAGTTATGGCACGGAAGAACTGGTATCATGGCAGCACTACAGGACAAGCTACATCTTCTGGAAAGAATCCATTCTCCCCAAAGCTTCTGGCAGGTCCACCAGAGCCCAAGACCCAGATGTTATCACCGCCTGGGGAAACATTCCATTATCACCTTCCTGCACTCACAAAAGACTGGCAAACTCCTTTGAATAATCCCATGGGTTTTCCTGCCTCACATTGACTCTGACAATAATCCTTCCTAACCCCCTTCCCCCTCTCATCTTTTCTCTCTCTCTCTCTCTCTCTCTCTCTCTCTCTCTCTCTCTCTCTCTCTCTCTCTCTCTCTCTCTCTCTCTCACCCAAATTCTGTCACCTAGCCCTTCTGCCTCTTTTGCCCATGTCCAACCTCACTATCTAACCCTTCCTTTGCCTTGCTCATCCCCAAACCCCAAAACTTGCAGCTAGAAGACAGGGCTTAGGCTGGGCAAAACTCTAAGTGGGAGATTGCTTGCCCCCTGCCCCAACCAGCCAAAGGAATGGTTCTCAGCTATCAATCCCAAATGGTTAACAGTCCAGCCACATTACCTCCATAGAACCAGCACCCCCCCTTCCTCTATCCTGCCAATCTCTCCCTTTTCCTTTCTTTCTGCCTCCTTCCTTCTTGGCCTTTCCTATCTCATTAAACCTAAGGACATTTCTCTGCTTTCTGGACCTAAGCCACCTTTCTGGGCAGCAAGAGGGGTTGCCAGCTTAACTGAAGGAAAAAGGGATTCCCCCCCCCCTTTCTCTCCCCCCTTCACCCTCCCTTCTTCTATTCCTGTAAGGGAGG
The DNA here is from genome assembly GCA_029282475.1 of Phrynocephalus forsythii. Taxonomy (NCBI): domain Eukaryota; kingdom Metazoa; phylum Chordata; class Lepidosauria; order Squamata; family Agamidae; genus Phrynocephalus; species Phrynocephalus forsythii. The sequence goes on from JAPFRF010000018.1 coordinate 44,481, forward strand.
ACATTTGACTAATTATATATTTATAAATATATATGGCTGCTTTACTAACCACAGGTATGGACAAGCCCTCATGTATTCAACAACAATGTATTCTAAGCAATACATATGTATATATAGCCACACTAGTGACACGAATAATGTAGTTATATTCACTTAAGCACTCCACGTATATATATATATACATATATACATATATGTATTACATTCACATGTATCTACATTTGTATTCTTGTAAACTTAGAATCTTTGGTCAAGCCTTTCCGGCTAGAATAGAGAAAGGAACTTCCACTAAGTCAGCAAAAGCAATTATGAATTCAAGGATCCAATTAAGTTCCTAAGCTTTGAGGATCACACACTAGCAATTAACGTGTGTCCAAGGCGTACCAGGAGGCCTTATCTCAGCGTCTGGTGTTTGTAACTGTCAAATGTCCAAGGACATAAAGATGATCCTACCCTCCCTGCCTGTGAGGGGAGGAGATCAAACGTACCAGTTAGAACTTTTAGGCAAGTGTCAGAAATACGAAATAAATGACTAAAAAGTGTCAATTAGTATTTGATGTATGTAGCAGGTGTGTGTATGATGTAATTTCAGTTAAGGGAAGACAAAGAATAGAGGAACCTTATAAAATGTATCGCCTTCCAATGCTTGGGCGGAGACCTCGCCTGGAATTTACACCGGTCGGGTCCCCTGATTGATCAATCAATAAATTCTTTTTCGTCTCCTGAGACTCAGACTTGGTCTTTTGCAGCCCATGAAGCGCAGGCACGCTGGCACGGGACCCTCATAAATTTAAATTCCTTACATTTCTGGTGCGTTGGCCGGAAAAAGTGCCACTGCCCCAGCGCTCTTGGGAGTCTGACTTAAATCACAGTAAGAATTCATGCTGACCCTGGAACAAATCTAGTCCGGACCCTCTGATTTTGAGAGGAGACTTGTTCTATCAGCATTGGACACAATACTGTTATTTAAGGAGAAACAAAGCCGGCAGAACAACGGAGGAACTGAAAGAGGACTGCGCAAAAGAAATCTGGTAAGAAGAGAAAACTAGTTGTGGGGTGGCGTGAGTTCGAATCTAACAGCTCTGTGGAGTGGAGAAGATTGCGGATTCTTGTTGTCGGCCCCGGGGGGGGGGGTACAGGGAGGAGAAGGGTCGGATACGACCTTAACATCCCAAGGACTAGGGGACACTGAGGGACACTACGACCCTGAAATCCCCAAGGGAGGAGGGGGTTTTTCAGACTGAAACAGGAGGAGAAGAGCGTTGCTCTAACATCCTGGGAAAGTTTGCAAAGCCCAACATCCCTAGAGTCCGCCCCCTAAGTATTTGAAACAGGAGGAGAAGAGCGTTGCTCTAACATCCTGGGGAAAATTTAGAGATATATTAATGCATGGGCATGTGGGATGGTGATTCCACTTTTGAATTTTGTATGTGTGTTTTTCAAGGTAAGGGGCTGTGCCTCTATACCCTGCGTAACCATAGGGAAGTGGCCATTCCCTGTGTCTTAAGCAGGGGCAAAGACTGGCAATCTTTGCCCCACAATACCAACGGAGTTCCACCATCTTCGTTTGATTTTAGAGAAGTTAGAAAGATCTATTCTTAGGCAAGGGATCGCAGTTAACTGGGGAAACAGAAATGTGGGAGAGTTGTGTATGGTTGCTGAATCACATGTTGGCGTGTATGATGGGCATTTGATTGTTGAGGTGCGAGTCCGTTTGATGCTTGTGTGGGAGAAATCATAGGAACACAGTTAGACCTTTAAAGTAAACCTATGGGGATAAATTAGTGCAGTTTATGCACCCCTTTTTGATGTGCGATGTGGTAACATTGGAATTCTGCCACCAGAAGTAATGATTTTGGTATTAAATGGAACATGAGTAAGCTTTAAGAAGAACCCCTCTAACTAGGATGAGGCAGGACTTTACCATCTCAAATTAAGATTCTAGCCCTCAGGGAGGACAGACCAATTATGACCTGCTAGCAAGAGGTGTGTGAATGTACAAGGACGTGCTTAGTTAATTAATATAAGAGACTAAAAACTCTGCCAACTAGGAGACCCCTCCAGCAATTTTGATAATACCAGGGGGAATATGGGCAGTGAGAAAATACTTTTGAATACTCAGGGATAAACAACATCCCGCATATTTTGTGACTGGCTGGTCACGCAACAAAATTTACCAGCTGAAGGGATATTTTACAAGGAAAAAAATAGTAGAAGGAAGGCAGCAAGACAGAAGTGGGATGGATAGGTATGATGTTGAGGGAACGGGAGGAGAGCACGGAGCATTGAGGGGACAGGAAGTGCTAGATGGGGATGCGTACCCCTGAATTGCCTTATTCAAGCATTCAGGAGGTACTTCCATCCCGCTACGCCAATGCCCAACTCCTTGGATATGGAAGCTTTAAACAGAACTAAGGGTTGCTATGCACCACATGAGGAGATAGGTAGGGACGTTATTTCTGAACTATTAATAATCAAAAGCAGGGAAATCAAATCAGGGGCTGAGCCCCTTCTGGCAGCTGGCCACGACAGAAAGTAGAATCAATACCTTTTTTTTTTCCCTTCTCCAAAAGTAGTTAAGAACATTTGATAAAAGACCAGGCAATTTAATTTCAAACACAGGGAGATTCTCAGGACAAAACTGCCAACAACTATCCTACTGCGCAAGTCTACCTTTTTTTTTCTAGACGAAGGAAAAGTGGGGAGAAGATCTTAGTCTCTCTCTCTCTATCCTATCTAGGCATTATTTGCCTCCCCATAGATATAAGAGTGAAGGAAGAGAGAGAAATTCTACATGTTCACCTAAGATTTTTTTTTTCTCTCCCTCCTGATTTAAGTAGCTCTGTGTATTCATTACAAAAGCCACGCTTCTCAAATTAGGCTTAAGCCAACAACAAGATCAATAGCCACTGAAAGGGTGAAATTGCCCCTTTGTTCCAGGGCATTTCACACCTAATACATTACAGAAGTAATTACAGGAGATTATCTGCTTGCCTCAGGCTGTAAAAGGCAGCATGGGGGAATTTAAAAGTCGACAGCCCCTCCTTTCTCTTTCTGCTCTCGGGGCCCCTTGCAGGGCAAGGCAGGATAACAACTCCCAACCCCTCCTTTCTCTCCCAAGCCACTTGATAGAGCTTGGACGCAAAACTTATATTGAACACATCAACCTAATGCATGCATAGCGAAGGGAATAAACTGACCCCTAAAAGCCATAAGCCAGTAAATTTTACAGGCAATGGCCAGAAGGTCACTCCTCTCCACTTACGGGAACGACCACAATTTTCCGTGCTGCCTTAACAGCATAAAGAGGTGGCTTCTAGCCGATTTGCAGCATTTTTTTTTTCTCTCTCCTGGATAGGGGGAGAGGGAAAGGGAGTCTATTGTTTATAAAAGAATCCAGAACTTCGGCCCCAAAACGTCACATTTTAATTTAATTAAACCCTTGGAATCAAACACACCTTTCAGGTATTTTTGCTAAAGAATAAGAGGTGAAAATCTTGTTATCAGAAACTTTAGAATAAAAGAATTCTTCGGAAAAATGACACAAGAGAAACCTGATTATTTATTTTTTTTAGGATGTGACAGCACACTAAAGCCCCCTCCCCTCTTTGTAAGCTGTCCTGCAAGCATATTTTTTATTTTTGCCTTTGAAGTAACTTACAAGTCAATCCCAAATCGTTACAGTTAAGGCAGGCTTAAACACTAGAACTTAAGAGGAGCCTTGCTTGCCCAACAGAGTGCACAAATTTCTTAATTTGATTTTTAGAAGATATGTTCAAACGCTACTGGGATAGTGATTTTACTTGCGATTTTAATGACTCTTAAGAATATAAGAATTATCTTTTTGCCATAGGCGGTAAAAGGCTCGCCTGGCCACTAAAATGTGCATGGTGTATTGGTGCAGCTTTTAAATCACACCTGGTCTCAGGAGCTCCCCTGAGGAAAATGAGGCTTATTTTCTTTTTAGAAAACAATATGGACTTAACGATTTTCTTTTTCCTTTTTTTGTGCACATGAAACCTGTATGTAAAGGGCAAGATTCCCTATTTTAAAGGATGGCTCTGCAGTGCACATTATTAATTTGTTCCAAATTTCACAGGGAGCCTAGTAGCGTGGCTATGGAATATTGTTCCAGCTGAACTTGTGCAAAACTGCTGAAGTGCAGCTGTGTACTATGGCCCTTTTTCATAGACTGCACTACACTGTGCCATAGAAATCTGCACACAGTGTACTGCATGTAGCACTATCACACCTGGAGATCTGCAGATTGCTTGGCCATTCTTGTGTGTGGTTGCTTGTTTGTCTGTCTGTCTGTCTCTTTCCACACGGGAAGACGCTGGAGGAAACACCCTATTTTGCATCTCATGGATATTCTGCCAGCTACACCTTTTTGTTGTCCCCGTATAGAAGAGCAATTTGACTTGGGGATGGGATCTGTGGTTGATTAGGGACACCTGAGCACCTACACCTTGCAAGCGCTCATTGGAGCCAGCTGAACTTGTGCATATCTCCTGATGTGCAGAGGTGTCCTCATCATAGACTCCCCCCCCCTTACTTCACGTACTGGTTTTACGAAGAGGAAAGCTTCAATCTGCCTTTTACGACATTTTTTTTTCCCGAGACTGTCAGATAGACTATACCACCCTGCCTGGCAGCACAAGGACAGCTGAGGGGCCATTTTGTGTGTGTTTGTGTTCTGTGTTTGTCTGTTTGTGGTCGTGTGTCTGTTCTTCTCTTACCCAGGTACATCCTGGAGGTCGGGCTTTTGCTCTGGGAAAAACGCCCACCCGGTCTTTATTTTTGGATCACGGAGTCGGTCGGGTTTGGAAAGCTGACGCCGCCGGTCGTAGATGCTCAGATGGGGACCCTCCTGCCCTCCATTCTGTCATCCCTCCTGGACCTCCCTCCCGCCTTTGATGCCTTTGATGATGCCATCTTCGTGATGACTTCGCTCCGCGAGTTCGATCGATGCGGGCTCCAGGATCCAGTGATGTCAGCCTTTTCACCCAGCGTGACCCGCACCCGCGACCGAGAGGGAGTGAGGCCTGACCGGTGACGCCTTCTGCCCTCTGCTGTAGATTGCCCCTATGCCTTAGATGACTTCACCCTGGACGGCGGGCGACAACATGAACCTGACCTGTGGTCACCGCATCCTTGCCCATCCTTCCCCAGATGACAGCGTGCGTTTGATACTCGGAGGGTCCCAAAGCAGCCTGCGGCTTCACTTTCAACTCAGGTTGACAGATTAAAATCCTGTCTTCCTGTCTCTCATTTTCTTCTTTTCTTTTCTTTTCTGTTTGTTTCTGGGGGGAGAGAGTGGGTCTGAAACAGCCACTGACTCTTGTTTTGGACTGCGGCCAACAGACTTTTGGCCCACATATTACACCCAGGACAGAGACTAGACGGAGTTTTACATCTGATGGAATCATCACTGCCTTCAGACTTACTAGACGGAGTTTTACATCTGATGGAATCATCACTGCCTTCAGACTTTCGCCGATGTCTGTGTACTGTCTGTGTGCAAGGAACTTGGATTGTGGCACATGCACACACCAGTCCCCCCAGCATTTCCAACAAGTGAGCAGTGAGCGTCTTTTTGTTTTTCTGCTTTTCTGCGCACGGTAGGCTAGCCTTTGGAGCCTGCAGAATGTTAATTGTTGATCACTGCTTATGTTAATTGTTGATCACTACTTATGATATTGTTTTTTGCTAAAGTGCCTCCCTGAATGTGCTTTTCATAATTCGTGTAATAATCATGCTTTAACACTGAGAAGGTTGTTACCCACCAGCGATGGGTCCAAGAGACACTGTGACCTGCCTTTCTATGCAATTTGAGAGACTATAATTGACAATGATGAACTACTTTCTCTGCCATGATTTCAGTAACTCATTCTTGGTTTAATCATGGGACTCTTACTATTACTCATGTGCTTTATATGTATATTGCCTTTTATTTAGTATCAATGTAACTGTCCGTTGTCTAAGGTATAATGCACACACTGATAAGTAGCTCTGTATAACCTGCTATAATCTGGGTACTGTGCATCACATGCAGTCAAAAGAGTTTATGACCGGATTGTTGGTCCCCAAGTGCCAGAGCCCATGAATCCTCATACAGAGTAACGATATGGACAGTCATATTTCAGAGCAGACTGCTTAGTCATTCTAAGACCATTTCGTCAGCCAAAGGTAGATGCAAGCCCTGTCTACATTTCATTTAGGCAAGTATAGGGGAATTATATCTTATACTCTGGGTTTTATGCACACCACACGTTCAAGGAGGATGCTACCTATGTTATTGATCTTTATATGTATTCTTTATGCAAAATGATGGTATGAACAATCATATTTCAGGGCTAGCTGTTTATAAAGCCCCTATGTCAGCCAAAGGAGTATGCTGGCTCCCATTTACTCGGCCGAGCACAGGAAAATTGCAGGCCTACTATAACATGCATTTCTCCCCATGTATTTCTGAATTTGCATAAGAAACTTCTAGGCCTTTCAGCCAAGTTGCCACAAATCAAGGCATGGCATATAAGCCTGAGATTCAAGTTGCCACAAATCAAGGCATGGCGTATAAGCCTGAGATTGCAAGCCTTTGTTCTAACGTACCCATGATTTTTTTGTTGTTGTGTCAGCCCCCTAAAAGGTTGGGAATCTGAAGGCCCCATAACTTGCCCCAGGAGGCTCACTTAAGAAGCTGTTGCGGCCACAAAGTGCCCTTCCATAGCGAGAATGTAGCATTGATGTGGTCAGTAGAATGCTTCCCTCCATTACAAGTCTGTGGGAGGAACCTTTTACATCCCCGGGCATTGCAGAACTTCATCTGTTGACCTAACTTTGGACGATGGAAAGTGCCCTAGTGAATTAAGGGGTATTTCCTTGGCCTTCACCTATTTGATGCGTCCCCCTGACTTGAGACGCCACAAATCATTTTATGATAATTCATTTTCTTGAACTGTGCCTATAAGCCCTTTGGGGAAAAAGGACTGAGAATGTTTTTCTGACTGCCCTGCCTAAATTTTTGTCAGGAAAATAGAAAGTCCTTCCATGAGCCATGAAGACCATCTCACCCCAGGAATGACATAGGGGGGGCTCACGCAATGTTCACACTTTTGTACATATACCTTTGATATGTTTTGTTCGTCCCTTACAAGTCCATGACGTTTTCTGGGAAATTTACTGGCATAAATTTCCAGAAATCCGTTCAGGGCCGAGTGTAAGGGAGGACATTTGACTAATTATATATTTATAAATATATATGGCTGCTTTACTAACCACAGGTATGGACAAGCCCTCATGTATTCAACAACAATGTATTCTAAGCAATACATATGTATATATAGCCACACTAGTGACACGAATAATGTAGTTATATTCACTTAAGCACTCCACGTATATATATACATATATACATATATGTATTACATTCACATGTATCTACATTTGTATTCTTGTAAACTTAGAATCTTTGGTCAAGCCTTTCCGGCTAGAATAGAGAAAGGAACTTCCGCTAAGTCAGCAAAAGCAATTATGAATTCAAGGATCCAATTAAGTTCCTAAGCTTTGAGGATCACACACTAGCAATTAACGTGTGTCCAAGGCGTACCAGGGAGGCCTTATCTCAGCGTCTGGTGTTTGTAACTGTCAAATGTCCAAGGACATAAAGATGATCCTACCCTCCCTGCCTGTGAGGGGAGGAGATCAAACGTACCAGTTAGAACTTTTAGGCAAGTGTCAGAAATACGAAATAAATGACTAAAAAGTGTCAATTAGTATTTGATGTATGTAGCAGGTGTGTGTATGATGTAATTTCAGTTAAGGGAAGACAAAGAATAGAGGAACCTTATAAAATGTATCGCCTTCCAATGCTTGGGCGGAGACCTCGCCTGGAATTTACACCGGGTCGGGTCCCCCTGATTGATCAATCAATAAATTCTTTTCTCGTCTCCTGAGACTCAGACTTGGTCTTTTGCAGCCCATGAAGCGCAGGCACGCTGGCACGGGACCCTCATAAATTTAAATTCCTTACATTTCTATCTTCCATCCACTCTCCTACCATCTCTCTCTCTCTCTCTTGGGCACGCTTACACGTGTGCCCACCCTGTCCCCTGGCTCTCACACTCTCACATTTGGGGCAAGGGAAGATCAGAACAAGAAGAAAGAAAATGGCAACTTTGCAAGCTGGCAGAGTTGTCTGGAAACGTCCATCTTCATCAAGGACCCCCATATCTCAGCAGCTGTTCTTCAGAAAATCAACATTTCTGTCTGCCAACCCAGGTTGTCATCAAAGCCTGAGGACACATTCCATTGTTTCATTCACACACCTGGAAAGGACTTGCATTCCTGTGTTCCAGTTTTTGTAATCGCCAGACACCCCTATGTAATCTTATAAGAGCTTGTATTCTTGTGTTTTTCAACTTCCTGGGTCTTTGTATCCTTGTGCTCCCAAATTCCTGTGTCTTTCCAAATACCTGTATGTAATCCCATCAACCCTTCCTGGCCCCCCCACTGGCCCTGATAATTGCCTTCTCTCACCCACTATTGATTTACTGATTCCCTTCAGTTTACCTGTATCCAAAAACAATGCCACGCTTCTCTGACCTATTGTGTCACCCTGTTTGGATTCATTAACATTTGCATTTGAACTTCCTTCAGCCAATCCCTGAACAAGGCGCCTTCTGGGATGGGAGGGGGCAAGAATCAATAAAAGTTTGGGATTTCCATGTGCTCAGCGCTGAACACCTTCGCTCTGTCTCTGGCTGGTGTTCGCCTGCTGTTTCTTTATTAGGCCTAATAAAGACAGTAGTTGCCTCAGGATCTCTCTCTCGTTGGACTTTTATTGGCATCTGGGGGTCCAGCGGAACTCAGCAGGACTAGCCTGACTGAAAGGTAATTTTAGCTTATTTTAAACGCAACATTTTGGCGTCCCTGGGTGGGCAAAGGAAGGAGCTTATCTCCCTGAATTCTCCAGGGGCTGCCCCAAATTCTTTTTAGCCCCGTTTTTGGGAGCTGCCCTTCCTAGCAGCTGAAAGGCGAAACTGGGAGTTGTTCAGCCACCTTCTCTTGGCGCCACCAGCCATTTGCTGGAGAGAGGGCAGTTGAACTTCACCTGGCAGATCCTTTTCCAGCTCCGAACGAAGGGTGAGAGACATCCTATTTGTTAGGGTTTTTTATTGGAGGAGGGAGAGTTCAACGCGGAACCTGAGGTGCTGAAGGGGTCAAGGCTTGGAGCCTGGACCTGAGTGGGACCTGAGAAGAGGTCGAGGCTTGGAGCCAGGGGTCAAGGCTTAGAGCCAGGACCTGAGTGGGACCTGAGAAGAGGTCGAGGCTTGGAGCCAGGGGTCAAGGCTTGGAGCCAGGACCTGAGCGGAACCTGGGAAAGAGGTCAAGGCTTGGAGCAGGACCTG
>JAPFRF010000018.1:53990-81434 GCA_029282475.1 Phrynocephalus forsythii
AAACATGTCCGTATTCCGCTGGTGTCACGGATCAGGGCCTCGGGCACCCGGAATGTTGGTAAAAACGCTGCCTGAGTTCTCCGGCGCCCCCGGATCGGGCCCGCGCCACCCGGAAGGTCGGGAAAAAATGCATCCGGGAGTTCCGCAGCGCCCCCGGATCGGGCCCCGCGCCACCCGGGAATGTCGGGAAAAAGGCGCCTGGAATTCCCGCGCGCCCCCGATCGGGCCCCGCGCCACCCGGAATGTCAGGATAAAAGGCATCTGGAATATCAGCGCTTTCCGGATCGGGCCCCGCCGCCACCCGGAATTTCGGGAATAACGTGTCCGAATTCCGCTGGCGCCCCCAGATCGGGCCCCGGCGCCACCAGGAATGTCGAAAAAACGCTGGCCTGAATTCCGCGGCGCACTCCAGATCAGGGCCCCGCGCCGACGCTGGAATGTCGGGAAAAAGGTCTCTGCAATTACGCGCGCCCCTGAATCGGGGCCCGGCGCCACCTGGGAATGTCGGGAAAACGAATCCGAATTTCCGCGCGCCCCCGATCGGGTGCCCCGCGCCACCCGGGAATGTCTGGATAAAAGGCTTCTGGAATTCCGCGACACTGGCGCCGACTCCGGAATGTCGGGAATAAACGGGTCCGAATTCCGCTGTGTCCACGGATCGGAATGTCGGGAAAAAGGCCTCTGAATTACACGCGCCCCCGGATCGAACGCCGCGCCACCCGGAAGGTCGGGAAAACGGATCTGGAATTCCGCGGCGCCCCCAGATGTGGGTCCCGGCGCCACCCGGAATGTCAGGAAAAACTCGTCCGAAATCCACGACGCCTCCTGATGTGGGCTCCCGCGCCACCCGAGAAGGTCGGGAAAACGGGTCCGAATTTCCCGCGCCCACGGATCGGGCACCGTGCCGACCGGGAAGGTCGGGAAAAACGCTCGAATTTCCACTGCATTCCCGGATCGGGCCCCGCGCCACCCGAACGCTGGGAAAACGCCTGAATTCCAAGGCGCCCCGGATCGGGCCCCGGCGCCGACTCCTGGAACATTGGGAAAAACGCCTGGAGTTCTCATGGCGCGCCGGCTCAGGGCCCGGCGCCGAGCCGGGAAGTTGGGAAAAACGCCCGGAGTTCTGCAGCGCTTCGACCGTGCCCCGGCGCCGACTCCGGGAAGTTCGGGAAAACGCGTCCGAGATCCGCGACGCCTCCCTGATCGCTCCTGCGCCGACCTGGGAAGGTCGGGAAAACACGCCCGAATTTCCGCGCCCCCGGATCGGGCCCTGGCCTCAACCGGGAAGTTCGGGAAAACGCGGGCCCGAGATCCGCGATGTCTCCTGATCGGGCCCCGGCGCCGACCAGGAAGGTCGGGAAAACGCGTCCGAATTCCGCTGGCGTTCCCCGGATCGGGCCCTGGCCCCGAACCGGGAAGGTCGGGAAAAAACGCTGGCCCGAATTCCGCCGCGCTTCCCGGATCGGGACCCCGGCGCCGACTCCGAGAACATCGAAAACGCGGCCCGATTTCGCAGTGTCCCGATCGGGCCCCGGCGCCGACCTGGGAACGCCAGGAAAAAAGGCATCCGGAGTTCCGCGGCGCGATCGGGCCCCGGCGCCGACTCCAGGAACGTGGTGAAAACGCCTGGAATTCCGCGTGTCCCTGGATCGGGCCCCGCGCCGACCCGGAATGTCGGGAATAATGTGTCCGAATTCCGCAAGGCCCCCAGATCGGGCCCCGCGCCACCAGGGAATATTGAGAATAAAACGCGTCCGAATTCCGCGCGCCCCCGATCGGGCCCTGGCGCCACCCGGGAATGTTGGGAAAAAGGTGGAATTCGGACGGGTTTTTCTCGACCTTCCGGGTTCGGCGCGCCGGCCCCGATCTGGGGACGCCAAGAATTCGGACGATTTTTTCCGAACTTCCTGGTCGGGCGCTGGGCCACGAACCGACGCCATGAATTCCGAACACCTTTTTCCCGCCTTCCTGGTCGGGCGCTGGGCCCCGATCCGGGAACGCGCGAATTCCGAAGCGCTTTGTTCCTCGACCTTCCCCGGTTCGGGCCAGGGCCCCGATCCGGGACGCCAAGGAATTCCGACGATTATTTCCCGACCTTCCCGGTCGGGCGCCTGGCCCCGATCCGGGACGCCAGGGAATTCCGAACACCATTTTTCCCGCCTTCCCGGTGGGTGCCGGGCCCATCCGGGGACGCCAAGGAATTCTGGACGCTTTTTCCCGAACTTCCCGGTCGGGCTTCGGGCCCCGATCCGTGATGCCGCTGGATCTCCGGACGCTGCTTTTTTCCGAACTTCCCGAAGTCGGCGCCGGCCCCCGATCCGGGACACCGCGAACTCCAGACGCCGCTTTTTTCCCAACGCCTCGGTCGACGCCGGGCCCCGATCTGGGGACGCCACGGAATTCGGACGATTTTTTTCCGACCTTCCGGTCGGGCCCGGGCCCCGATCCGGGACGCCGCGGAATTCTGGACGCGCTTATTCCCGACCTTCCAGGGTCGGGCGCCGGGCCCAATCCGGGACGCCGCGGAACTTCGGACGCGTTTTTTCCCCGACCTTCCAGGGTCGGCGCAGAGGCCCCGATCCGGGGACGCTACGGAACTCCGGACGCATTTTATTCCCAAACTTCCCGGGTTGGCGCCGGGGCCCCGATCTGGGGACGCCGCGGAACTCCGGACGCGTTTTTTCCCGACCTTCCAGGGTCGGCACCGGGGCCCCGATCCGGGGATGTTGCGGAACTCAGGACGCGTTTTTTCCCCAACCTTCCCGAGTCGGCGCCGGGGCCCAGATCCGGGGACACCGCGAATTCCGGAGGCATTTTTTCCCCACGTTCCCAGGTCGGGGCCGGGGCCCCGATCCGGGAACGCCGCGAACTCCGACGCTTTCCCGACGCCTCGGTCGGGCGCCGGGGCCCCGATCCGGAGACACCGCGGAACTCCGGACGCGTTTTTTCCCGACATTCTCCGGTCGGCGCCGGGGTCCCGATCCGGGGAACGCGGCGGAATTCCGGAAGCGATTTTTCCCGACCTTCCCCATTCGGGGCAAGGGCCCCGATCCGGGGATGCCGCGGAATTCCGGACGCATTTTTTCCCGAACCTTCCCGGGTCGGCGCCTGGGCCCCTTATCCGGGGACGCCATGGAATTCCGAACACCATTTCTCCCGGCCTTCCCGGGTGGGCGCCGGTGCCCCGATCCGGGGACGCCGCGGAATTCTGAACGCGTTTTTTCCTGACCTTCCCGTGTGGGCGCCGGGGCCCCGATCAGAGACGCCGCGATCTCCGGACGCGCTTTTTCCGAACTTCCCGAGTCGGGCGCCTGGCCCCCGATCCGGGACGCCGCGAACTCCAGACACGCTTTTTTCCAACGCCTCGGTCGGGTGCAGGGCCCCAACTGGGACGCCACGGAATTCGACGCTGCTTTTTCTCGACCTTCCCGGTCGGGGCCGGGCTCCGATCCGGGACGCCGCGAATGCCGGACGCTGCTTTTTTCCGACCTTTCCCGGTCGGGCGCCGGGCCCCGATCCGGGAAAGCCGCTGAATTCCAGAAGCCTTTATCCTGACATTCCCGGTCAGATAAAAGGCGCCGCGAATTCGGACGCCTTTTTCCCACGCCTCCGGTCGGGCGCCAGGCCCCCATCCGGGAATGCCGCGAACTCTGGATGCGCTTTTCCGACATTCCCAGGTCAGCGCCGGGAAACGATCCGGGACACCGCGAAATCCGACGCTTTTTCCCGATGTTCTCGGTCAGCGCTGTCCCGATCCGGGAACACGGCGGAATTCGGACGCTGCTTTTTTCGACCTTCCCGGTTCGGGGCCAGGCCCCGATCCGGGACGCCGTGGAATTCGGGACGGGTTTTTTCGACCTTCCCGGTCGCCGCCTCCCCGATCTTGGGACGCCGCGAATTCGGACGCGCTTTTTTCCCGACCTTCCCGGTCGGGCGCCGGCCCCGATCCGGGACGCCGCGAATTCCGAACACCCTTTTTCCCGGCCTTCCTGGTCGGGCGCCGGGCCCCGATCCGGGACGCTGCGAACTCCGGACGCGCTTTTTCCCGAACTTCCCAGGTCGGGCGCCGGAGCCCCGATCCGGGACGCCGCGAACTCCAGACGGGTTTTTCCTAACGCTCCCGGTCGGGCGCCCTCGATCCGGGACCGGGACGCCGCAGAATTCCGGCTGCTTTTTCCCGACGCCCCGGTCAGCGCCGGGCCCCGATCCAGGGACATCACGGAATTCGACGCGCTTTTTCCCCGACATTCCCGGTCAGTGCCAGTGTTGCGGAATTCCAGAAGCCTTTTTATCCAGACATTCCCGGTCTCGCTGGGGCCCTGATCCAGGGACGCCGCGGAATTCCGGATTCGTTTTTTCCCCACATTCCCAGGTTGGCGCCGGGGCCCCGATCCAGGGACGCCACGGAATTCCGGAGGAGTTTATTCCCGAGGTTCCCGGGTCGGAGCCGGGCCCCCATCCAGGGACGCCGCGTAATTCCAGAGACCTTTTTCCCCGACGCCCGGTCGGGCGCCTGGGCCCCGATCCGGGACGCCGCGAATTCGGACGCGCTTTTCCTGACATTCCTGGTCGGCGCCGGGCCCCGATCTGGCGACGCCGCGAATTCGACACGTTATTCCCGACATTCCCGGTCGGGCGCTGGGCCTCGATCCGGGAAAGCCGCGAATTCCAGAAGCCTTTATCCTGACATTCCCGGTCGGGCGCCTCGGCCCCGATCCGGGACGCCGCGATTTCCGACGCTTTTTTTTCCTCACGCCTCCCGGTCGGGCGCCAGGCCCCCATCCGGGAACGCCGCGAACTCTGATGCTTCCGGACGCGCCCAGGTCGGGCGCTGGGAACCGATCCGTGGACACCGCGGAAATCCGGACACGTTTTTTCCCGACCTTCCCGGTTCGGGGCCAGAGCCCCGATCCGGGGACGCCGTGGAATTCCGGACGGGTTTTTTCTCGACCTTCCCGGGTCGGCGCCGGGGCCCCGAACCGAGACGCCGCGGAATTCCGAACACCTTTTTTCCCGGCCTTCCCTGGTCGGCGCCGGGGCCCCGATCCGGGGACGCCGTGGAAATCTGGACGGGTTTTTCCCGATGTTCTCGGGTCAGCGCCGGGGTCCCGATCCGGGGAACGCGGCGGAATTCCGGAAGCGTTTTTTCCCGACCTTCCCGGTTCGGGGCCAGGGCCCCGATCCGGGGACGCCGCGGAATTCCGGACGCATTATTTCCCGAACCTTCCCGGGTCGGCGCCGGGGCCCCGATCCGGGGACGCCGTGGAATTCCGAACACTATTTTTCCCGGCCTTCCCGGGTGGGTGCCGGGGCCCCGATCCAGGGACGCCGCGGAATTCTGGACGCATTTTTTCCCGAACTTCCCGGGTCGGCTTCGGGGCCCCGATCCAGGGATGCCGCGGAATTCTGGAGGCGTTTTTTCCTGACCTTCCCGGGTCGGCGCCGGGGCCCCGATCCGGGGACACCGCAGAACTCCAGACGCGTTTTTTCCCAACGCCCGGGTCGGCGCCGGGGCCCCGATCTGGGGACGCCACGGAATTCCGGACGCGTTTTTTCCCGACCTTCCCGGGTCGGAGCCGGGGCTCCGATCCAGGGACGTCGCGGAATTCCGGACGCGTTTTTTCCCGATATTCCTGGGTTGGCGCCGGGGCCTCGATCCAGGGACGCCACGGAATTCCGGAGGAGTTTATTCCCGAGGTTCCCGGGTCGGAGCGTTTTTTCCCAACGTTCCCGGGTCGGCGCCGGGGCCCCGATCTGGGGACGCCACGGAATTCCGGACGCGTTTTTTCCCGACCTTCCCGGTCGGAGCCGGGCCCGATCCAGGGACGCCGCGAATTCTGGACGCTTTTTTCCGATGTTCTCGGTCAGCGCCGGGCCCCATCCGGGACGCCGCGAATTCCGAACACCTTTTTCCCGGCCTTCCCTGGTCGGGCGCGCCGCCCCGATCCGGGACGCTGCGGAACTCCGGACGCTGCTTTATTCCCGACCTTCCCTGGTCGGGCGCCGGGCCCCGATCCGGGACGCTGCGGAACTCCGGACGCTGCTTTATTCCCGACCTTCCCAGGTCGGGCGCCGAGCCCCGATCCGGGACGCCGCGAACTCCAGACGGGTTTTTCCTAACGCCTCCCGGTTCGGGCGCCGGGCCCGATCCGGGACGCCGCGAATTCGACGCTGCTTTTCCCGACGCTCGGTCAGCGCCGGGGCCCCGATCCAGGACGCTATGGAATTCGACGCTTTTTCCCGACATTCCCGGGTCGGCGCCGGGGCCTCGATCCAGGGACGCCACGGAATTCCGGAGGAGTTTATTCCCGAGGTTCCCGGGTCGGAGCCGGGGCCCCGATCCAGGGACGCCGCGTAATTCCAGAGACCTTTTTTCCCGACATTCCCGGGTCGGCGCCTGGGCCCCGATCCGGGGACGCCGCGAATTCGGACGCTGCTTTTTCCTGACATTCCCTGGTCGGCGCCGGGGCCCCGATCAGGGGACGCCGCGGAATTCCGGACACGCATTCCCGACATTCCCGGTCGGGCGCTGGGCCCCGATCCGGGAAAGCCGCGAATTCCAGAAGCCTTTATCCTGACATTCCCGGTCGGCGCCCGGCCCCGATCCGGGACGCCGCGAATTCGACGCCTTTTTTCCCACGCTCGGTCGGGCGCTAGGGCCCCGATCCGGGAACGCCGCGAACTCTGATGCTTTTTTCCGACGCTCCCAGGTCGGGGTGCCGGGAACCGATCCGGGGACACCGCGGAAATCCGGACGCGTTTTTCCCGATGTTCTCGGGTCAGCGCCGGGGTCCCGATCCAGGGAACGCGGCGGAATTCCGGACGCGTTTTTTCCCGACCTTCCCAGTTCGGGGCCAGGGCCCCGATCCGGGTACGCAGTGGAATTCCGGACGGGTTTTTTCTCGACCTTCCCGGGTCGGCTCCGGGGCCCCGATCTGGGGACGCCGCGGAATTCCGGATGCGTTTTTTCCCGGCCTTCCCTGGTCGGCGCCGGGGCCCCGATCCGGGGACGCCGTGGAAATCTGGACGTGTTTTTTCCCGACCTTCCCGGGTCGGCTCCGGGGCCCCGATCCGGGGACTCCGCGGAATTCTGGACGGGTTTTTCCCGATGTTCTCGGGTCAGCGCCGGGGTCCCGATCCGTGGAACGCGGCGGAAATCTGGACGCGTTTTTTCCCGACCTTCCCGGTTCGGGGCCAGGGCCCCGATCCGGGGACGCCGTGGAATTCCGGACGGGTTTTTCCTGACCTTCCCGGGTCGGCGCCGGGGCCCCGATCAGGGGACGCTGTGGAACTCCGGAAGCGTTTTTTCCCGACCTTCGATGGTCGGCGCCGGGGCCTCGATCAGGTGACGTCGCGGATCTCCGGACGTGTTTTTTCCCGGACTCCCGGTCGGGTGCCGGGCCCCGATCCGGGACGCTGCGAACTCGGACGCTGCTTTTTTCCCGACCTTCCCAGGTCGGCGCCGGAGCCCCGATCCGGGGACGCCGCGGAACTCCAGACGGGTTTTTCCCAACGTTCCCAGGTCGGCGCCGGGGCCCCGATCCGGGGACTCCGCGGAATTCGACGCTGCTTTCCTGATGTTCCCGGTCAGCGCTGCCTCGATCCGGGAACGCCACGGAATTCGGAGGCGTTTTTCCCGACCTTCCCGGGTCGGGCGCTGGGCCCCGATCCGGGAACGCCGCGAACTCTGGATGCGCTCGACGCTCCCGGTCGGGCGCTGGGAACCGATCCGGGACATCGCGAAATCCAGACGCGCTTTTCCCAATGTTCTCGGTCGGGCGCTGGGTCCCATCCGGGAACGCGGCAGAATTCGGACGCGCTTTTTCCCGGGACCTTCCCAGGTCGGGTGCCGGGCCCCGATCCAGGGACGCCGTGGAATTCCGGAGGCGTTTTCCCCACGCCTCGGTCTGCGCCGGGCCCCGATCCGGGAACGCCGCGAACTCCGGACGCGCTTTTTCCCGACGCCCCGGTCGGGCGCTGGGGCCCCCGATCCGAGACACCCCGAACTCCGGACGCTGCTTTTCCCGATGTTCTCGGTCGGCGCCGTCCCGATCCGTGGACGCCGTGGAATTCGGAGGCGTTTCCCCACGCCCCGGTCGGGCGCTGGGGCCCGATCCGAGACACCGCGAACTCCGGACGCTGCTTTTTCCCGACATTCTCCGGTCGGGCGCCGGGTCCCGATCCGGGAACGCGCCGACCCGAAGTGTTTTTTCTCGACCTTTCCCGCCTGGGGGCCAGGGCCCCGATCCGGGACGCCGCGAATGTCGGACGATTTTTCCCGAACCTTCCCGGTCGGGCGCTGGGCCCCGATCCGGGACGCCGTGGAATTCCAAACATCATTTTTCCCGGCCTTCCCGGGTGGGCTCCGGGGCCCCGATCCGGGGACGCCGCGGAATTCTGGATGCATTTTTTCCTGAACTTCCCAGGTCGGCGCCGGGGCCCCGATCCGGGGACTCCGCGGAATTCGGACGCTGCTTTTTCCTGATGTTCCCGGGTCAGCGCCGGGCCCGATCCGGGAACGCCACGGAATTCGGAGGCGTTTTTTCCCGACCTTCCCGGTCGGGCGCTGGGCCCCGATCCGGGAACGCCGCGGAACTCTGATGCGTTTTTCCGACGCCCCGGTCGGGCGCTGGGAACCGATCCGGGGACATCGCGGAAATCCAGACGCGTTTTTCCCAATGTTCTCGGGTCGGCGCCGGGGTCCCGATCCGGGGAACGCGGCGGAATTCCGGACGCGTTTTTTCCCGACCTTCCCAGGTCGGTGCCGGGGCCCCGATCCAGGGACGCCGGGAATTCCGGAGGCGTTTTTTCCACGCCCCGGTCTGCGCCGGGCCCCGATCCGGGAACGCCGCGAACTCCGACGCTTTTCCCGACGCCCCGGTCGGCGCTTGGGGCCCGATCCGAGACACCCCGAACTCCGGACGCTGCTTTTTCCCGATGTTCTCGGTCGGCGCCGGGTCCCGATCCGTGGACGCCGTGGAATTCGGAGGCGTTTCCCACGCTCCCGGTCGGGCGCTGGGCCCCGATCCGAGACACCGCGAACTCCGGACGCGCTTTTTTCCGACATTCTCCGGTCGGGCGCTGTCCCGATCCGGGAACGCGGCCGACTCCGAAGCGCTTCGACCTTTCCCGGTTCGGGGCCAGGGCCCCGATCCGGGACGCCGCGAATGTCGGACGATTTTTTCCCGAACCTTCCCGGTCGGGCGCTGGCCCCGATCCGGGACGCCGTGGAATTCCAAACATCATTTTTCCCGCCTTCCCGGTGGGCGCCGGGCCCCGATCCGGGACGCCGCGAATTCTGGACGCTGCTTTTTTCCCGACCTTCCCGGTCGGGCTCGGGGCCCCGATCCGGGACGCCATGCGAATTCTGGATGCATTTTTTCCTGAACTTCCTGGTCGGCGCCGGGCCCCGATCAGGGGACGCCCCGAACTCCGGACGCGCTTTTTTCCCAAACTTCCCGAAGTCGGGCGCTGGCCCCCGATCCGGGACGCCGCGAACTCCAGACACGCTTTTTCCCAACGCTCCCGGTCGGGCGAGGGGGCCCCGATCCGGGAACGCCGCGAACTCCGACGCGCTTTTCCCGACGCTCCCGGTCGGGCGCTGGGGCCCCGATCCGAGACACCCCGAACTCCGGACGCTGCTTTTCCCCGATGTTCTCGGTCGGGCGCCGGGTCCCGATCCGTGGACGCCGTGGAATTCGGAGGCGTTTTTTCCCACGCCCCGGTCGGGCGCTGGGCCCCGATCCGAGACACCGCTGAACTCCGACGCTGCTTTTTCCGGACATTCTCCGGGTCGGCACCGTCCCGATCCGGGAACGAGCCGACTCCGGGAAGCGCGACCTTCCCGGTTCGGGGCCAGGGCCCCGATCCGGGACGCCGCGAATGTCGGACGATTTTTTTCCGAACCTTCCCGGTCGGGCGCTGGGGCCCCGATCCGGGACGCCGTGGAATTCCAAACATCATTTTTCCCGCCTTCCCGGTGGGCGCTGGGCCCCGATCCGGGACGCCGCGAATTCTGGACGCGCTTTTTCCCGACCTTCCCGGTCGGCCTGGGCCCCGATCCGGGACGCCATGAATTCTGGATGCATTTTTTCTGAACTTCCTGGTCGGCGCCGGGCCCCGATCAGGGACGCCCCGAACTCCGGACGCGCTTTTTCCCGAACTTCCCGAAGTCGGCGCCGGCCCCCGATCCGGGACGCCGCGAACTCCAGACACGCTTTTTCCTAACGCTCCCGGTCGGGCGCCGCCCCGATCCGGGACGCCACGGAATTCGGACGATTTTTCCCCGACCTTTCCCGCCAGGACCGGGCCCGATCCGGGACGCCGCGGAATTCCGGACGCTGCTTTTTCCCGACCTTCCCAGGTCGGCCCGGGGCCCCGATCCAGGGACGCCGCGAATTCGGACGCGCTTTTTCCCGACATTCCCGGTCGGGCGCTGGCCTCGATCCGGGGACGCCACGGAATTCCGGAGGAGTTTTTTTTCGAGGTTCCCGGGTCGGAGCCGGGGCCCCGATCCAGGGACGCCGCGTAATTCCAGAGACCTTTTTCCCCCGACATTCCCGGGTCGGCACCTGGTCCCCGATCCGGGGACGCCGCGGAATTCCGGACGCGTTTTTTCCCGACATTCCCTGGTCGGCACCGGGGCCCCGATCTGGGGACGCCGCGGAATTCCGGACACGTTATTCCCGACATTCCCGGGTCGGCGCTGGGGCCCCGATCCGGGAAAGCCGTGGATTTCCAGAAGCCTTTTATCCTGACATTCCCGGGTCGGCGCCCGGGCCCCGATCCGGGGACGCCGCGGAATTCCGGACGCCTTTTTTCCCCACGTTCCCGGGTCGGCGAATAAAGTTATAAATAAGACCCCATGGTGGATTTCCCCCCATGAAGCTACCTCAATATTTAATAATAATATCACTAGGGATTTTGTGAGATATGAAGATCTGGTTCAAGCAAGATCGGATAATCCTATTCTTAAGAATTTCCAGGAAATTAGGGGAAAAAATCTTAATTGGCTTGAATATCAACAGATTCATTGTACATTTAAAAAAGATAAAGATAAAGTCGGATTTGTGAAAGAAATATCTATTTTCGAGAAGAAATTTTTAAAGCAAGAGAAAAAATATATAACTATAATGTATAACTTACTGCAGAATAACTCTGTGGATAAACAAATAAAGTTTAAATCAGTCCAAAAATGGGAAAATGATTTTGGTTATCAATTAGATGAAAAGAATGGATGAGAGCATGGTTATGGACAACTAAATTTACATCTTGTATATTGGTAAGAGAAAATTTATGGAAGATGCTACATCGATGGTACCTTCCGCCACAACGCTCTAGCTAAAATAAAAAGATCAAATGATAACTTTTGTTGGAAATGTGCAGGATCTGTAGGGACACAATTCCACATGTGGTGGACGTGCCCCGTAATCGAAAGCTATTGGAGTATGGTACATATGGAATTGCAAAAAATATTCAAAACTTCATTCAAGAAAAGACCAGAGTTATTTTTATTGAACATAATAAACACAGAATTCCCGAATGAAAGAAAAATCTTTGTTGTATGCGATTACGGCTGCTAGGTACAATTAGCAAAATACTGGAAAACACCACAAGTCCCATCTAGGGATGAATGGCTAATGAAGTTATGTGAATACCTGACCTTGCTAAGATGACCTGTAAAATAAAAGAGAAAAATAATGATAAGTTAAGAGAAGAATGGAATTACCTAAACAAATATTTAGCAAATTTAGGGAGGAATAGTATATGGCTGTGTTTGGATTAACTCACAACTAGTTTTGTGTACAGATGAATTGTATTGAAGATTAGAATTGAATAGTAAATATTTGAGTATTAATTTAAGATTTAATCGTAATTTACAATAGAAATTTAACAAGTGTGGATTCCTCCGTGGAAGCTATATTTTATCTCAATGTGTGTACTTATTTGTATTCTTGTCTTTTCTTCTTTCTTCTTTTTCTTTTCTTTTTTTTTCCTCCTCTTCGTTCTTTTATCCTGGGTAGGTTGTGTATTGTTAACTTTAGGTGTACTGTTCAGTGTATATGTTATGTCTTCTGATTACTGACTAATAAAAATTATTAAAAAAAAAAAAAAGGAATTCCGCAGCGTCCCCGGATCGGGGCCCCGGCGCCGACCCGGCAAGGTCGGGAAAAAACGCCTCAGGAATTCCGCGCTGTTCCCGGATCGAGGCAACGGGGCCAATCCGGGAAGGTCGGGAAAACACGCCCGAAATTTCATGCGCGCTCCCGGATCGGGGCCCTGGCCCAGACCCGGGAAGATCAAGAAGAAACGTGTCCAGAATTCCGCGGCGTTCCAGGATATGGGCCCCGGCCCCGACCCGGAAAGATCAGGAAGAAACGTGTCCGGAATTCCGCGGCGTCCCCGGATCAGGGCCCCAGCGCAGACCCGGGAAGGAAGGGAAGAAACGAGTCCGGAATTCCGCGGCGTCCCCGGATCGGGTCCCCGGCGCCGACCCGGGAAGGTCGGGAAAAAATGCGTCCGGAATTGCGCAGCGTTCCCGGATCGGGGCCCCGGCGCCGACTTGGGAAGGTCGGGAAATGCAACTGGAATTCGAAAAAATGCCCCGGTGCCGACCAGGGAATGTCGGAAAAATGCGCCCGGAATTCCGCGGCGTTGCCGGATTGGTGCCCCGGCAACGACCAGGAAAGGTCGGGAAAAAATGCCTCCGGAATTCCGCAGCGTCCCCGGATTGGGGCCCCGGAGCCGACCTGGGAACGTCGGAAAAAAACGCGTGCGGAATTTCAGCGCGCGTCCCGGATCGGGGCCCCTGGGCTGATCCGGGAATGTCGGGAAAAAACGCCCCGGGAATTTTCCCGCGGCGCCTCCCGAATCGGGCCCCGGCGCCGACCTGGGAACGCCAGGAAAACGCGTCTGAATTTCAAGGGCGCTCCCGGATCGGGCCCCGGGCCGATCCGGGAACGCCAGGAAAACGCCCCGAATTCATGGGCGCCCGGATCGGGCCCCGGGCCGATCCGGTAACGCTGGGAAAATGCCTCCGAATTACCGCGCTCCCGGATCAGGCCCTGGCGCTGACCCGGGAATGTCGGGAAAACGCGCCCGTAATTCCACGGGTGTTCCCGGATCGGGCCCGCGCCACCCGGAACGCTTGGAAAAAACGCTGCGGAATTTGGGTGTTCCCGGATCGGGCCCAGGGCTGATCCGGGAATGTCGGGAAAACGCCCCGAATTCCGCGTGTCCCCGGGATCGGGCCGCGCGCGCCACGAATGTCGGGAAAACGCCTGGAATTTGACGGCGCTCCCGGATCGGGCCCCGGCGCCGACCCGGAATGTCGGGAAAAAATGCCTCCGAATTTCCACAGCGCTCCCGAACGGGAACCCAGCACCGACCCGGGAATTTCGGGAAAAACGCCCCGAATTTCATGGGCGCCCCCCGGATCGGGCCACGGCACCGACCCGGGAAGGTCGGGAAAAAGACTCCGAATTCCGCCATGCTCCCGGATCGGGCCCCTGGGCTGACTCGGGAATGTGAGGAAGAAACGCCCGAATTACGCGCTTTCCCGGATCGGGCCCTGGGCTGTCCCGGGAATGTCGGGAAAAAACGCTCCAGAATTGGGCGCGGGCGTCCCGGGATCGAGCCCTGGCGCCACCCGGAAGGTCGGGAAAACGATCCGAATTCCGCGCGCGCCCGGGATTGGGCCCCGGCGCCACCCAGGAATATCGGGAAAACGCTGCGGCGAATTCTGCGGCGCTCCCGGATCGGGCCCCCTGCTGACCCGGGAATGTCGGGAAAAAATGCCTCCGAATTCCGCGGTGTCCCCGGATCGGGCCGCGCGCCGACCCGGGAATGTCGGGAAAAAACACCTCTGAATTCGGGCGGCGCTCCCGGATCCGGCCCCAGCGCCAACCCGGATATCTCAGGAAAATGCCTCCGAATTCCGCGCGCGCTCGGACCAGGGCACAGGAGCCGCCCCGGGAAGGTCGGAAAACCGCCTGAATTCCACAGCAGCGCCCCGAACGGGAACCCGCACCAACCCGAAATTTCGGGAAAACGCGCCCAGAATTCTGCGACGCCCCGGATCGGGTTCCCTGCACCGACCCGGGAAGGTCGGGAAAAAAGACTCGAATTTCCGCGGCGCTTCCCGGATCGGGGCCCCTGGGCTGACCCGGGAATGTCGGGAAAACGCCTCCGAATTTCATGGCGTTCCCCCGGATCGGAGCCCCAGCGCCACCCGGAATTTCGGGAAAACACGCCAGGAATTCCGCCATGCCCCCGGATCGGGCCCCGGCGCCCAACCTGGGAACGCCAGGAAAACGCGTCCGGAATTCCGCAGCGTCCCCGGATTGGGGCCCCGGTGCCGACCCGGGAACGTCGGGAAATACGCGAGCGGAATTCCGCTGTGTCCCCGGATCGGGGCCGCGGCGCAGACCCAGGAATGTCGGGAAAAAGCCTCTGAGTTCCGCGCGGCGCTCCCGATCGGGCCCCGCGCCACCCCGGAACGCCAGGAAAACGCCTCGAATTTCCGCAGCGTCCCCGGATTGGGGCCCCGGCGCTGACCTGGGAACGTCGGAAAAAAACGCCTCCGGAATTCCACGGTGTCCCCAGATCGGGGCCGCGGCGCCGACCCGGGAATGTCGGGAAAAAACTCCTCTGGAATTCAGCGGTGTTCCCGGATCGGGCCCCGGCGCCGACCCGGAATGTCGGGAAAAATGCCTCCGAATTCCACGGCGCTCCCCGGATCGGAGCCCCGCGCCACCCAGGAATTTTGGGAAAAACGCCCGAATTCCCACAGCGCTCCCGGAACGGGAACCCGGCACCGACCTGGGAATTTTGGGAAAAAACGCTCCGGAATTCGGCGACGTCCCCGGATCTGGGCCCTGGCACCGACCCGGGAAAGTCGGGAAAAAGACTCTGAATTCCGCCATGCTCCCGGATCATGGCCCCGGCGCCGACCCGGGAATGTCGGGAAAAAACTGTGGAATTCGGCGGCGCTCCCGGATCGGGCCCCGGCGCCACCCGGGAATGTCGGGAAAAAGCCCTCCGAATTTCCACGGCGCTCCCGGATCGGAGCCCCGCGCCACCCAGGAATTTTGGGAAAAAACGCTCCGAATTCCCACGGCGCCCGAACGGGAACCCGCACCGACCCGGAATTGCGGGAAAAACGCCTCCGAAATTCCGCGACGCCCCCGGATCGGGGTTCTGCACCGACCCGGAAGGTCGGGAAGAAACGACTTGGAATTCCGCGACGTCCCCGGATCGTGGCCCCGGCACCGACCCGGGAAGGTCGGGAAGAAACGACTCTGGAATTCCGCCAAACGTGCGCCCCGGATCGTGGCCCCTGGGATGACTCGGGAATGTGAGGAAGAAACGCCTCCGAATTTCCGCGGTTTTCCCGGATCGGGCCCCTGGGCTGACCCGGGAATATCGGGAAAACGCCCCCGAATTCCGCGGCGCCCCCGATCGAGCCCCGGCGCCACCCGGGAAGGTCGGGAAAACGCATCCAGAATTCTACGGCGCTCCCGATCGGGCCCCGGCGCCACCAGGGAATTTCGGGAAAACCCTCTAGAATTCCTCGGTGTTCTCGGATCGGGCCCCGATGCCCACCCGGGAAGGTCAGGAATAAACGCCCGAATTCCGCAGCGCTCCCCGGGATCGGGCCCCGACGCCGACCCAGGAACGCCGGGAAAACGCCGCGGAATTCTGCGGCGCATTGGATCAGGGCCCCTGGGCTGACCCGGGAATGTCGGGAAAATGCCTCCGAATTCCCATGTGTCCCCGGATCGGGCCGCGCGCCAACCGGGAATGTCGGGAAAAACGCCTCTGGAATTTGGCGGCGCTCCCGGGTCGGGCCCCGGCGCCGACCCGGGAACGCTCGGGAAAAACGCCCCGAATTTCCACAGGCGCCCCGGATCGGGCCCAGGCG
This sequence comes from Phrynocephalus forsythii, assembly GCA_029282475.1. NCBI lineage: Eukaryota > Metazoa > Chordata > Lepidosauria > Squamata > Agamidae > Phrynocephalus > Phrynocephalus forsythii. The sequence goes on from JAPFRF010000018.1 coordinate 69,913, forward strand.
CCACCCGGGAATGTCGGGAAAATGCCTCCGGAATTCCGCGGGCGCCCCCGAACGAGAACCCGCACCGACCCGGAATTTCGGGAAAACGCCACGGAATTCCGCGACGCCGGGATCGGGCCCAGGCGCCACCCGGAATGTCGGGAAATAATGCGTCCGAATTCCACAGCGCCTCCGAACGGGAACCCGCACCAACCCGGAATTTCGGGAAAAAGACTCCGAATTCCGCCATGCCCGGATCGTGGCCCCTGGGCTGACTCGGGAATGTGAGGAAGAAACGCCCGAATTTTTTGCGGCTTTCCCGGATCGGGCCCCTGGGCTGACCCGGGAATGTCGGGAAAACGCCTCCAGAATTCCGCAGCATCCCCGGATTGGGGCCCCGAGCCACCTGGGAACGCCGGAAAAAACGCGGCGAATTTCCGCGGCGCCCGGATCGGGCCCTGGGCTGATCCGGGAATGTCGGGAAAACGCCCCGAATTCCCGGCGCTCCCGGGATCGGGCCCCGGCGCCACCCTGGGAACGCCAGGAAAAAACGCCTGGAAATTCCGGGGCGCGCCCGGATCGGGCCCCGGGCCGATCCGGGAACGCCAGGAAAACGCTCCGAATTCCGCGGCGCCTCGGATCGGGCCCCGGCGCCGACCTGGGAACGCCAGGAAAAACGCGCTGACTCCTGAATTTCCGCGCGCCCCCCGGATTGGGGCCCCGGCGCCACCCGGGAACGCTCGGGAAAAATGCCTCGAATTATCCGCGCTCCCGGATCAGGCCCTGGCGCTGACCCGGGAATGTCGGGAAAAAACGCCGGCCCTGAATTCCACGGTGTTCCCGGATCGGGCCCGCGCCACCCGGGAACGCTGGGAAAACGCGCGGCGAATTTCTGCGCGCTCCCGGATCGGGCCCAGGGCTGATCCGGGAATGTCGGGAAAAAACGCCCCGAAATTCCAACGTGTCCCCCCGGATCGGGCCGCGCGCCACCCGGGAATGTCGGGAAAAAACCTCTGAATTTGGCGGCGCTCCGGATCGGGCCCCGGCGCCACCCGGGAATGTCGGGAAAAAATGCCTCCGAATTTCCACAGCGCTCCCGGAACGGGAAGCCAGCACCGACCCGGGAATTTCGGGAAAAACGCTCCGAATTCCGCGCGCGCCCCCGGATCGGGCCCCGCACCACCCCGGAAGGTCGGGAAAAAAAGACTCGAATTCCGCTGCGCTCCCGGATCGGGGCCCCTGGGCTGACTCGGGAATGTGAGGAAGAAACGCTCCGAATTACGCGGCTTTCCCGGATCGGGCCCCTGGGCTGTCCCGGGAATGTCGGGAAAACGCCCCAGAATTGCCGCGGCGCGCTCCCGGATCGGAGCCCCTGGCGCCACCCGGAAGGTCGGGAAAACGCATCCGAAATTCCGCGGCGCTCCCGGATTGGGGCCCCGCGCCACCCAGGAATATCGGGAAAACGCTCCGAATTCTGCGCGGCGTCCCCGGATCGGGCCCCTCGCGCCTGACCCGGGAATGTCGGGAAAAATGCCTCCGAATTCCGCGGTGTCCCCGGATCGGGCCGCGCGCCACCCGGGAATGTCGGGAAAAAACACCTCTGAATTCGGGCGCGGCGCTCCCGGATCCGGGCCCCAGCGCCAACCCGGATATCTCAGGAAAATGCCTCCGAATTCCGCGGGCGCTCCCGGATCAGGGCACAGGAGCCGTCCCGGGAAGGTCGGAAAAAACCGCCTCTGGAATTCCACAGCGTTCCCGGAACGGGAACCCGGCACCAACCCGGAAATTTCGGGAAAAAACGCCTCCGGAATTCTGCGACGTCCCCGGATCGGGGCCCGCACTGACCCGGGAAGGTCGGGAAAAAGACTCCGAATTCCGCCATGCTCCCGGGATCGGGGCCCCTGGGCTGACCAGGGAATGTCGGGAAAACGCCTCCGGGAATTCCGCCCCGCGCTCCCGGATCGGAGCCCCAGCGCCCACCCGGGAATTTCGGGAAAACACGCCAGGAATTCCGCCTGCGTTCCCGGATCGGGCCCCAGGCGCCGACCTGGGAACGCCAGGAAAACGCGCGCCGAATTCCGCAGCGCCCCGGGATTGGGGCCCCGGCGCCGACCCGGGAACGTCGGGAAATACGCGAGCGAATTCCGCTGTGTCCCGGATCGGGCCGCGCGCAGACCCAGGAATGTCGGGAAAAAAGCCTCGGAGTTCCGCGCGCGCTCCCGGATCGGGCCCCGGCGCCACCCGGGAACGCCAGGAAAAACGCCCGGGAATTCCGCAGCGCCCCGGATTGGGGCCCCGGCGCTGACCTGGGAACGCCGGAAAAAACGCCCGAATTTCCACGGTGTCCCCAGATCGGGCCGCGCGCCACCCGGGAATGTCGGGAAAACTCCTCTGAATTTTCCACGGTGTTCCCGGATCGGGGCCCCGGCGCCGACCCGGGAATGTCGGTAAAAAATGCCTCCGGAATTCCACGGCGTTCCCGGATCGGAGCCCCGGCGCCAACCCAGGAATTTTGGGAAAAAACGCCTCCGGAATTCCACAGCGTTCCCGGAACGGGAACCCGGCACCGACCTGGGAATTTTGGGAAAAAACACCTCCGGAATTCGGCGACGTCCCCGGATCTGGGCCCTGGCACCGACCCGGGAAAGTCGGGAAAAAAAGACTCTGGAATTCCGCTGCGTTCCCGGATCATGGCCCCTGGGCTGACTCGGGAATATGAGGAAGAAACGCCTCCGGAATTTTGCGGCTTTCCCGGATCGGGGCCCCTGGGCTGACCCGGGAATGTCGGGAAAACGCCTCCGAATTCCGCGCGGGCGCCCCGGATCGGAGCCCCAGCGCCCGGGAATTTCGGGAAAACACCTCAGGAATTCCGCAGCGTTCCCGGATCGGGCCCCGGCGCCCACCCGGGAATGTCGGGAAAAAATGCCTCCGGAATTCCATGGTGTCCCCGGATCGGGGCCGCGGCGCCGACCCGGGAATGTCGGGAAAAAACTGTGGAATTCGGCGGCGTTCCCGGATCGGGGCCCCGGCGCCGACCCGGGAATGTCGGGGAAAAAAGCCCTCCGGAATTCCACGGCGTTCCCGGATCGGAGCCCCGGCGCCGACCCAGGAATTTTGGGAAAAACGCCCGAATTTCCACGGCGCTCCCGAACGGGAACCCGGCACCGACCCGGGAATTGCGGGAAAAAACGCCTCCGGAATTCCGCGACGTCCCCGGATCGTGGCCCCGGCACCGACCCGGGAAGGTCGGGAAGAAACGACTCTGGAATTCCGCGACGTCCCCGGATCGTGGCCCCGGCACCGACCCGGGAAGGTCGGGAAGAAACGACTCTGGAATTCCGCTGCGTTCCCGGATCGTGGCCCCTGGGATGACTCGGGAATGTGAGGAAGAAACGCCTCCGGAATTCCGCGGTTTTCCCGGATCGGGGCCCCTGGGCTGACCCGGGAATATCGGGAAAAACGCCTCCCGAATTCCGCGGCATTCCCGATTCGGAGCCCCGGCGCCCACCCGGGAAGGTCGGGAAAAAACGCATCCAGAATTCTACGGCGTTCCCGAATCGGGGCCCCGGCGCCGACCAGGGAATTTCGGGAAAAAACCCCTCTAGAATTCCTCGGTGTTCTCGGATCGGGGCCCCGACGCCCACCCGGGAAGGTCAGGAATAAACGCCTCCGGAATTCCGCAGCGTTCCCGGATCGGGGCCCCGACGCCGACCCAGGAACGTCGGGAAAAAACGCGTGCGGAATTCTGCGGCGTTACTGGATCAGGGCCCCTGGGCTGACCCGGGAATGTCGGGAAAAATGCCTCCGGAATTCCGCGGTGTCCCCGGATCGGGCGCGGCGCCAACCGGGAATGTCGGGAAAAACGCGCCTGAATTTGGCGGCGCCCCGGTCGGGCCCCGGCGCCACCCGGGAACGCTGGGAAAAAACGCCCCGAATTTCAGGCGCCCCGGATCGGGCCCAGGCGCCACCCGGGAATGTCGGGAAAAATGCCTCCGAATTCCGCAGCGCCCCGAACGAAACCCGCACCGACCCGGGAATTTCGGGAAAAACCCTCCGAATTCCATGGGACGCGCCGGATCGGGCCCAGGCGCCACCCGGGAATGTCGGGAAATAATGCGTCCGAATTTCCACAGCGCTTCCCGAACGGGAACCCGCACCAACCCGGGAATTTCGGGAAAAAAGACTCCGAATTCCGCTGCGCTCCCGGATCGTGGCCCCTGGGCTGACTCGGGAATGTGAGGAAGAAACGCCCGAATTTTTGCGGCTTTCCCGGATCGGGCCCCTGGGCTGACCCGGGAATGTCGGGAAAACGCCTCCAGAATTCCGCGGCGCTCCCGGGATCAGAGCCCCGGTGCCCACCCGGGAATTTCGGGAAAAGACACCTCAGGAATTCCCACGGCGCTCCCGGGATCGGGCCCCGGCGCCACCCGGGAATGTCGGGAAAAAGCTTCTGAGTTCCACGGCGCTCCCGGGATCGGGCCCCGCACCGACCCGGGAACGCCAGGAAAAAACGCCCGAATTCCGCAGCGCCCCGGATTGGGGCCCCAGCGCCACCCGGGAACGCCGGAAAAAACGCCAACGCGAATTTTCTGCGCGCTCCCGATCGGGCCCCTGGGCTGACCCGGGAATGTCGGGAAAACGCCCGAATTTCCATGTTGTCCCCGGATCGGGCCGCGGCGCCAACCCGGGAATGACGGGAAAAACTCCTCTGAATTGGGCGACGCCCCTGGATCGGGCCCCGGCGCCACCCGGGAATGTCGGGAAAATGCCTCCGAATTTCACGGCGTTCCCGGATTGGAGCCCCGGCGCCACCCAGGAATTTTGGGAAAAACGCTCCGGATTTCCACAGCACAGCCTCCCGGGAACCCGCACCGACCCAGGAAATTCGGGAAAAACGCCCGAATTCTGCGACGCCCCCGGATCGGGCCCCGCACCAACCCGGGAAGGTCTGGAAAAAGACTCCGAATTCCGCCATGCTTCCCGGATCGTGGCCCCTGGGCTGACTCAGGAATGTGAGGAAGAAACGCCCGGAATTTCGCGGCTTTCCCGGATCGGGCCCCTGGGCTGACCACGGAATGTCGGGAAAACGCCTCCGAATTTCCGCGGCGCTCCCGGGATCGGGCCCCGCGCCCACCCGGGAAGGTCGGGAAAAATGCACCTCCGAAATCAGCGGCGCTCCCGATCGGGCCCCGGCGCCGACCTGGGAACGCCAGGAAAAAACGCTGTCCGAATTTCTGGGGCCCTGCGCATCCCCGATTGGGGCCCCGCACCGACCCGGGAACGCCGGGAAATACGCGAGCGAATTTCCGCTGTGTCCCCGGATCGGGCCGCGGCGCCACCCGGGAATGTCGGGAAAAAAGCCTCTGGAGTTCCACGGCGCCCTGGATCGGGCCCCGGCGCCGACCCGGGAACGCCAGGAAAAACGCTCCGAATTCCGCAGCGCCCCCGGGATTGGGGCCCCGGCGCCACCCGGGAACGCCGGAAAAACGCGCGGGAATTCTGCGGCGTTCCCGAATCGGGCCCCTGGGCTGACCCGGGAATGTCGGGAAAACGCCCGAATTCCCGCGGTGTCCCCGGATCGAAGCCGCGGCGCCGAACCGGGAATGTCGGGAAAAACGCTCTGGAATTTGGCGCGCTCCCGGGTCAGGGCCCCGCGCCACCCGGGAACGTCGGGAAAACGCCCCGGAATTCCAGGGCGCCCCCGGATCGGGACCCGGGAATGTCGGGAAAAAATGCGTCCGGAATTCCACAGCGTTCCCAGAACGAGAACCCGCACCGACCCGGAATTTCGGGAAAAACGCCTCTGAATTTGGCAGGCGCCCCGGTCGGGCCCCGGCGCCGACCCGGGAACGCGGGAAAAAACGCCCCGAATTTCCGGCGCCCCGGGATCGGGCCCAGGCGCCGACCCGGGAATGTCGGGAAAAAAGACTCCGAATTCCGCTGCGCTCCTGGATCGTGGGCCCCTGGGCTGACTCGGGAATGTGAGGAAGAAACGCCTCCGAATTTTGCGGCTTTCCCGGATCGGGCCCCTGGGCTGACCCGGGAATGTCGGGAAAAACGCCTCCGGAATTCCACAGCGTTCCCGGATCAGAGCCCCGGCGCCCACCCGGGAATTTCGGGAAAAAACACCTCAGGAATTCCGCGGCTTTCCCGGATCGGGGCCCCGGCGCCGACCCGGGAACGTCAGGAAAAAACGCCTCCAGAATTCCGCGCGCGCCCCGGGATAGGGCCCCAGCGCCACCCGGGAACGCTGAAAAAACGCTCCGGAATTCTGCGGCGTTCCCGAATCGGGGCCCCTAGGCTGACCCGGGAATGTCGGGAAAAAACGCCTCCGGAATTCCGCGGTGTCCCCGGATCGGGGCCGCGGCGCCCACCCAGGAATGTCGGGAAAAATGCCTCTGGAATTCGGCGGCGTTCCCGAATCGGGGACCCGGCGCCGACCCGGGAATGTCAGGAAAAACGCCTCCGGAATTCACCGGCGTTCACGGATGAGGGCCCTGGCGCCGACCCGGGAATGTCGGGAAAAAACTTGTCCGGAATTCCGCGGCGTCCACGGATCGGGGCCCCGGTGCCGACCCAGGAATGTCAGGAAAAAAATGCCTCCGGAATTCCACAACGTTCCCGAATCGGGGCCCCGGCACCAACCCGGGAAGGTCGGGAAAAAAAGACTCTGGAATTCCGCTGCGTTCCCGGACGGTGGCCCCTGGGCTGACCCGGGAATGTGAGGAAGAAACGCTCCGGGAATTCCGCGGCTTTCCCGGGATCGGAGCCCCCGGCGCCCACCCGGGAAGGTCGGGAAAAACACATCCGAATTCCGCGCGCCCCCAGATTGGGCCCCGGCGCCACCCCAGGAATGTCGGGAAAAACGCGTGCGGAATTCTCGGCGCTCCTGGATCGGGCCCATGGGCTGACCCGGAAATGTCGGGAAAAACGCTCCGAATTCCGCGGTGTCCCCGGATCGGGCCGCGCGCCACCCGGGAATGTCGGGAAAAACGCCTGAAATTCCGGGCGGGCGCCCCGATCGGGCCCCGGCGCCGACCTGGGAACGCCAGGAAAAACGCCTGAATTCCGCGCGCGCCCCGGATTGGAGCCCAGGCACTGACCCGAAACGCCGGGAAAAAATGTGTCCTGAATTTCCACGGGCGCTCCCGGATCAGGGCCCAGGCGCCGACCCGGGAAGGTCGGAAAGAAACACGCCCGAATTCGAAAGGTAGGAAAACGGCGCTCCCGGATCGGGCCCGGGGCCGATCCGGGAACGCCAGGAAAAACGCCTCCGAATTTCCGCCGCGGCGCCCCGAATCGGGCCCCGGCGCCGACCTGGGAACGCCAGGAAAAAATGCGCCTGAATTCCGCGCGCGCCCCGGGATTGGGGCCCCGCGCCACCCGGGAACGCCGGGAAAAAATGCCTCCAGAATTCACGCGCGTTCCCGGATCAGGCCCTGGCGCTGACCCGAATGTCGGGAAAACGCCTCCAGAATTTCCACGGTGTTCCCGGATCGGGCCCTGGCGCCGACCCGGGAACGCCGGAAAACGCTGCGGCGAATTTCCGCGCGCCCCCGGATCGGGGCCCCTGGGCTGATCCGGGAATATCGGGAAAACGCCCGAATTCCGCGGTGTCCCCGGATCGGGGCCGTGGCGCCGACCCGGGAATGTCGGGAATAAACGCCTCTGAATTTGGCGGCGCGCCCGGGATCGGGCCCCGGCGCCGACCCGGGAATGTCGGGAAAAAACGCCCCGAATTTCCACAGCGTTCCCGAACGGGAACCCGCACCGACCCAGGAATTTCGGGAAAAACGCCCGAATTTCCGCGACGCCCCCGGGATCGGGCCCCGCACTGACCCGGGAAGGTCGGGAAAAAAGACCCGAATTCCGCCATGCTCCCGGATCGGGCCCCCTGGGCTGACTCGGGAATGTGAGGAAGAAACGCTCCGAAATTACGCGGCTTCCCCGGATCGGGCCCTGGGCTGTCCCGGGAATGTCGGGAAAAACGCTCCGAATTCCGCGCGCGCCCCGGATCGGGGCCCCTGGGCTGACCCGGGAATGTCGGGAAAAAACGCCTCCGGAATTCCACGGTGACCCCGGATCGGGGCCGCGGCGCCGACCCGGGAATGTCGGGAAAAAACACCTCTGGAATTCGGCGGCGTTCCCGAATCGGGGCCCCAGCGCCAACCCGGATATCTCAGGAAAAAATGCCTCCGGAATTCACCGGCGTTCCCGGATCAGGGCCCTGGCGCCGACCCGGGAATGTCGGGAAAAATGCGTCCTGAATTCCACGGCGTTCCCGGATCAGGGCACAGGCGCCGTCACGGGATGGTCGGAAAATAATGCCTCCAGAATTCCACAGCGTTCCCGGAATGGGAACCCGGCACCAACCCGGAAATTTCGGGAAAAAACGCCTCCGGAATTCTGCGACGTCCCCGGATCGGGGCCCCGGCACCGACCCGGGAAGGTCGGGAAAAAAGACTCGAATTCCGCCGCGCGCTCCCGGATCGTGGCCCTGGGCTGACTCGGGAATGTGAGGAAGAAACGCCTGAATTTCGCGGCTTTCCCGGATCGGGCCCCTGGGCTGACCCGGGAATGTCGGGAAAACGCTCCGAATTCCCGCGGCGCCCCGGATAAGAGCCCCGGCGCCACCCGGGAATTTCGGGAAAAAACACGCCAGGAATTCCGCACAAACGCCCCCGGATCGGGCCCAGGCGCCACCCGGAATGTCGGGAAAAAAACGCCCGAATTCCACAGCGCCGGGAACGAACCCGCACCGACCCGGGAATTTCGGGAAAACGCCACGGAATTCCGCTGGCGCTTCCCGAACGTGGCCCTGGGCTGACCCGGGAATATGAGGAAGAAACGCTCCGAATTTTGCGGCTTTCCCGGATCGGGGCCCCTGGGCTGACCCGGGAATGTCGGGAAAACGCCTCCAGAATTCCGCGGAATCCCGGAGCAGAGCCCCGCGCCACCCGGGAACTTCGGGCAGAGCCCGGATCGGGCCCCGCGCCACCCGGGAATGTCGGGAAAACGCCTCAGGAATTCCACGGCTCCCGGATCGGGCCCCCGCGCCACCCGGGAATGTCGGGAAAACGCCTCCGAATTTCGCGGCATCCCCGGATCGGGCCTGCACGCCACCCGGGAACGCCGGGAAAACGCCTCTGGAATTCCGCGGCGCTCCTGGATCGGGCCCCGGCGCCGACCCGGGAATGTCGGGAAAACGCCCTGAATTTCCACAGCGCCCCCGGATCGGGCCCCGGCGCCGACCCGGGAACGCCGGGAAAAAACGCCCCGAATTTTCGCAGCGCGCCCCCGGATCGGGCCCTGGGCTGACCCGGGAATTTCGGGAAAACGCTCCGGAATTCCGCGGCGTTCCCGGATCGGGGCCCCTGGGCTGACCCGGGAATGTCGGGAAAAACGCCTCTGGAAATTCCGCTGTGTCCCCGGATCGGGCCCCGGCGCCACCCGGGAATGTCGGGAAAAACGCCTCCGAATTTCCGCGGCGCCCCGGGATCGGGCCCCGGCGCCGACCCGGGAACGTCGGGAAAAACGCCTCCGAATTCCACAGCGCATCCCCGGATCGGGCCCCGGCGCCGACCCGGGAATGTCGGGAAAACGCGCGTCCGAATTCCACAGCGCCCCCGGAACGGGCCCCGCGCCGACCCGGGAATTTCGGGAAAAAACGCCTCCGAATTTCAGGCGCTCCCGGATCGGGCCCCGGCGCCACCCGGGAACGTCGGGAAAAAACGCTCCGAATTCCGCATGCCCCGGATCGGGCCCCTGGGCCACCCGGGAATGTCGGGAAAAAACGCTCCGAATTCCACGGCGCTCCTGGATCGGGGCCCTGGGCTGACCCGGGAATGTCGGGAAAAACGCCCCGAATTTCCACAGCGCCCCCCCGGATCGGGCCCCTGCGCCACCCGGGAATGTCGGGAAAACGCCTCGGAATTTCCACAGCGCCCCCGGGATCGGGCCCCCCCGGGAACGCCAGGAAAAACGCCCAGGAATTCCCGCGCGGGATAACACCCCCGCGCCGACCCGGGAACGCCGGAAAACGGCGCTCCCGGATCGGGCCCCCGGGATCGGGGCCCCTGGGCTGACCCGGGAATATCGGGAAAAAACGCGCCCGAATTTCCGCGGCGTCCCCGGATCGGGCCGCAGGCGCCACCCGGGAATGTCGGGAAAAAACGCCTGAATTTAGCGGCGCCCCGGATCGGGCCTGGGCGCCACCCGGGAATGTCGGGAAAACGCCCCGAATTTCCACAGCGTTCCCGAACGGGGCCCCGGCGCCACCCGGGAATGTCGGGAAAAAACGCCTCCGAATTCCGCGACGCCCCCGGGATCGGGAACCCGGCGGGCCACCCGGGAATGTCGGGAAAACGCCTCCGGGATTCCGCGGCGCTCCCGGATCGGGGCCCCTGGGCTGACCCGGGAATGTCGGGAAAAAACGCCTCCGAATTTACGCGGCGCCCCGGGATCGGGCCCCTGGCGCTGTCCCGGGAATGTCGGGAAAAACGCCCGAATTCCGCTAGGCGCCCCGGATCGGGCCCCTGGGCTGACCCGGAATGTCGGGAAAAACGCCCCGAATTCCACGGGACCCCGGATCGGGCCCCGGGCTGACCCGGGAATGTCGGGAAAAACACTCTGAATTCCGCGGCGCTCCCGGATCGGGGCCCCAGCGCCAACCCGGAATGTCGGGAAAAAATGCCTCCGAATTCACCGGCGCCTCCCGGATCGGGCCCCTGGCGCCACCCGGGAATGTCGGGAAAATGCCCCTGAATTCCACGCGCGCCCCCGGATCGGGGCACAGGCGCCACCCGGGAATGTCGGAAAAATGCCTCCAGAATTCCACAGCGCCCCGGGAATGGGAACCCGCACCAACCCGGGAATTTCGGGAAAACGCCCGAATTCTGCGACGCCCCCGGATCGGGCCCCTGGCACCGACCCGGAATGTCGGGAAAAACGCCCGAATTCCGCTGGATCGCCCCGGGATCGGGCCCCTGGGCTGACTCGGGAATGTCGGGAAGAAACGCCTCTGAATTCGCGCGGGTTTCCGGGATCGGGCCCCTGGGCTGACCCGGGAATGTCGGGAAAACGCCTCCGAATTCCGCGGCGCGCCCCGGATAAGAGCCCCGGCGCCACCCGGGAATTTTGGGAAAAAACACGCCAGGAATTCTGCAGCGCCCCGGATCGGGCTCAGGCGCCACCCGGGAATGTCGGGAAAAATGCCTCCGGAATTTGCCACAGCGCTCCCGGGATCGAGAACCCCGCACCGACTCCGGAATTTCGGGAAAACGCCACGGAATTCCGCCACGCGCTTCCGAACGTGGCCCCTGGGCTGACTCGGGAATATGAGGAAGAAACGCCTCCGAAATTTTTGCGGCTTTCCCGGATCGGGCCCCTGGGCTGACCCGGGAATGTCGGGAAAACGCCCCAGAATTCCGCGGCGCGCCCGGAGCAGAGCCCCGGCGCCCACCCGGGAACTTCGGGAAAACACTCTCAGGAATTCGGGGGCGTTCCCGGAACGGGCCCCGGCGCCCACCGGGAATTTCGGGGAA
>JAPFRF010000018.1:86534-151958 GCA_029282475.1 Phrynocephalus forsythii
CACATTTTTCCACATTCCCGGGTGTATATCGAGGCGCCGATCTGGGAAAGCCGCGGGATTCTGGACACATTTCTCCACATTCCCGGGTGGATATCGAGGCGCCGATCCGGGAACGCCGCGGAATTCCGGACACATTTTCCCACATTCCCATGAGGATATCGAATGGCGCCGATCCGGGAATGGGCGCGCGGAATGTCGAGACACATTTTTCCAACATTCCCAGTCAATATCGAGGCGCCCGATCCGGGAATTTTTCGACATTCCCATGTCAATATCAGAATTCCGGACACATTTTTCGACATTCCCATGTCGATATCGAGGCGCCAATCCAGGAATGTCGACATTCCCATGAATTCGGACTCATTTTAATGTGACAATTTTCGACATTCCTGGTCGATATCGAGGCGCCGATCCGGGAATGTCGCCGAATTCCGGACACATTTTATGACATTCCCATGTCGATATTGAGACGCCGATCCGGGAATGTCATGGAATTCCGGACACATTTTTCGGCATTCCCATGTCGATATCGAGACGCCGATCCGGGAATGTTCCGGAATTAAAGACACATTTTATGACATTCCCATGTCAATATTGAGGCTCCGATCTGGGAATGTCAATATCGAGGCGCGAATCTGACACATTTTTCGACATTCCCGGTCAATATCGATATCGAAAGGTGCTGATTTTTTTGACATTCCCATGAATGAGGCGCAGAAATTCTGGACACATTTTTTTCACATTCCTGGTGGATATCGAGGCGCCGATCCGGGAATGCCGCGAATTCCAGACACATTTTTTGACATTCCCATGTCAATATCGAGGAATGCCGATCTGGGAATGTCGCGGAATTCTGGACACATTTTTTCATTCATATCGGGTCCGATAATGTCGAGAATTCGACACATTTTCCGAATGCCGATCACATTTTTCGACATTCCCATGTGGATATCGAGGTCGCGCTGATCCGGGAATGTCATTCGAATTCGGACATTTTTCGACATTCCCATTTTTGCCGATCCGGGAATGTCATTTCTGGACACATTTTTCGACATTCCCATGTCGATATCGAGGCGCCGATCTGGGAATGTTGCGGAATCTGGACACATTCGACATTCCCAGGGATATCGTCGATATCGAGAATGCTGATTCGGGAATGCCGCAGAATTCTGGACACATTTTTCGACATTGCCTGGTGGATATCGAGGCCCCGATCCGGGAATGCCGCGGAATTCCGGACTCATTTTTCGACATTCCCGGGTAGATATCGAGGCGCCGATCCGGGAATGTCACAGAATTCTAGACACATTTTCCGACCTTCCCGGGTGGATATCGAGGCGCCGATCCGGGAATGTCACAGAATTGCGGACACAGTTTTCGACATTCCTGGGTGGATATCGAGGCGATCCGATGCCGGGAATTCCCGGTAGATATCACTTTTTGTCAATTCCCGGATTCACATTTTTCGACATTCCCATGGATATCGATATCGGCGCCGATCCGGGAATGCGCTGATCCGGGAATTTTTCGACATTCCCATGTCAAATTCTGTCGAATTCTGGACACATCTTTCTACATTCCCAGGTCAATATTGAGGCGCCGATCCGGGAAAGTCGCGGAATTCCGGACATATTTTTTGACATTCCTGGGTTGATATTGAGACGCCGATCTGGGAATGCCGCGGAATTCCGGACACATTTTTCGACATTCCCATGTCGATATCAAGGCGCCGATCCGGGAATGTCGTGGAATTCCGGACACATTTTATGACATTCCCATGTTGATAGCGAGGCACCGATCCGGGAATGTCCGGGAATTCCGGACACTTTTTTCGACATTCTCATGTCGATATCGTGACGCCGATCTGGGAATGTTGCAGAATTCAGGACACAGTTTTCGGAATTCCCATGTCGATATCGAGACGCCGATCCGGGAATGTCGCAGAATTCCAGACACATTTTATGACATTCCCAAGTCAATATTGAGACGCCGATCCGGGAATGTCATGGAAATCCGGACACATTTTTCGACATTCTCATGTCGATATCAAGACTCCGATCCAGGAATGCCGTGAAATTCCGGATACATGTTTCGACATTCCAGGGTGTCTATCGAGGCACCGATCCGGGAATGTCACGGAATTCCGGACACATTTTTTGACATTCCCGGGTCGATATCGAGGTCCCAATACTAGAATGCTGCGGAATTCCGGACAGATTTTTCAACATTCCCGGGTCGATATCGTGGCGCCGATCCGGGAAAGTCATGGAATTCCGGAAACATTTTTTGACATTCCCATGTCAATATTGAGACGCCGATCCGGGAATGTCATGGAATTCTGGACACATTTTTCGACATTCCCGGGTAGATATTGAGGTGCCGATCTGGGAATGTCGCGGAATCCGGACACATTTTTCGACATTCCCGGGTCGATATCGAGGTGCTGATTCGGGAATGCCGCAGAATTCCGGACACATTTTTTGACATTCCCGGGTAGATATCGAGGCGCCGATCCGGAAATCTCACAGAATTCTAGACACATTTTTCGACATACCCGGGTGGATGTTGAGGCACTAATACGGGAACGGCGCGGAATTCCGAACACTTTTTATGACATTCTGATGTCGATATCGTGGTGCCGATCCAGGAATGTTGCAGAATTTCGGACACATTTTTCGACATTCCCGGGTGGGCATCGAGGCGCCGATCCGGGAATGCCGCGGAATTCCGGATACTTTTTTCGACATTCCAGGGTGTCTTTCGAGGCGCTGATCCAGGAATGTCACGGAATTCTGGACAGATTTTTCGACAATCCTGGGTCGATATCGAGGTGCCGATCCGGGAATGTCGCGAAATTCCAGACACATTTTTTGACATTCCCGGGTGGATATCGAGGCGCCGATCCAGGAATGCCGCGGAATTCTGGACACATTTTATGACATTCCCATGTCGATATCGAGGCGCCGATCCGGGAATGTCATGGAAATCCGGACACAGTTTTCGACATTCTCATGTTGATATCAAGACGCCGATCCAGGAATGCCGTGAAATTCTGGATACATGTTTCGACATTCCAGGGAGTCTATCGAGGCACCGATCCGGGAATGTCACGGAATTCCGGACACATTTTTTGACATTCCCGGGTCGATATCGAGGTGCCAATACTAGAATGCTGCAGAATTCGGGACACATTTTTCAACATTCCCGGGTCGATATCGTGGCGCCGATCCGGGAAAGTCGTGGAATTCCGGACACATTTTTTGACATTCCTGGGTCAATAGCCAGGCACCAATCTGGAAATGCCACAGAATTCCGGACACATTTTTTGACATTCTTGGGTGGATATCAAAGCGCCGATCCGAATGAAAGAAAAAATCTTTTGTTGTATGCGATTACGGCTGCTAGGGTACAATTAGCAAAATACTGGAAAACACCACAAGTCCCATCTAGGGATGAATGGCTAATGAAGTTATGTGAATACCTGGACCTTGCTAAGATGACCTGTAAAATAAAAGAGAAAAATAATGATAAGTTAAGAGAAGAATGGAATTACCTAAACAAATATTTAGCAAATTTAGGGAGGAATAGTATATGGCTGTGTTTGGATTAACTCACAACTAGTTTTGTGTACAGTTGAATTGTATTGAAGATTAGAATTGAATAGTAAATATTTGAGTATTAATTTAAGATTTAACGGTAATTAACAATAGAAATTTAACAAGTGTGGATTTCTCCGGTGGAAGCTATATTTTATCTTAATGTGTGTACTTATTTGTATTCTTGTCTTTTCTTCTTCTTTTTTTTTCTTCTTTTTTTTTTCTCCTCTTCGTTCTTTTATCCTGGGTAGGTTTTGTATTGTTAACTTTAAGTGTACTGTTCAGTGTATATGTTATGTCTTCTATTAAAATTTATAATAATAATAAAAAAAAGAACAAAGCGCCGATCCGGGAATGCTGCGGAATTCCGGACACATTTTTCAACATTCCCGGGTAGATATCGAGGCGCCGATCAGTGAAGGCTTGGGAATTCTAGACACATTTTTCGACATTCCCGGGTGGATATCGAGGCGCCAAGGGGGGAACATCGCGGAATTCCGGACACATTTTTCCACATTCCTGGGTGGATATCGAGGCGCCGATACGGGAATGCCGCGGAATTCCGGATAAGTTTTTCGACATTCCAGGGTGTCTATCGGGGTGCTGATCCAGGAATGTCACGGAATTCTGGACACATTTTTCGACAATCCTGGGTTGATATCGAGGTGCCGATCCAGGAATGTCGTGAAATTCCAGACACATTTTTTGACATTCCCGGGTGGATATCGAGGCGCCGATCCAGGAATGTCGCGGAATTCCGGACACATTTTATGACATTCCCATGTCGATATCGAGGCGCCGATCCGGGAATGTCATGGAAATCCGGACATGTTTTTCGACATTCTCATGTCAATATCAAGACGCCGATCCAGGAATGCCGTGAAATTCCGGATACATGTTTCGACATTCCTGGGTGGATATCGAGGCACCGATCCGGGAATGTCACGGAATTCCGGACACATTTTTTGACATTCCCGGGTCGATATCGTGGTGCCAATACTAGAATGCTGCGGAATTCCGGACAGATTTTTCAACATTCCCGGGTCGATATCGTGGCGCCGATCCGGGAAAGTCGTGGAATTCCGGACACATTTTTTGACATTCCCGGGTGGATATAGAGACGCCGATCCAGGAATGCCGCGGAATTCCGGACACATTTTTTGACATTCTTGGATGGATATTGAAGCGCCGATCCACGAATGCTGTGGAATTCTGGACACATTTTTCAACTTTCCCAGGTAATATCGAGGCGCCGATCAGGGTAGGCTGCGGAGTTCTAGACACATTTTTCGACATTCCCTGGTGGATATCGAGGCGCCGATACGGGAATGCCGCGGAATTCCGGACACATTTTTCCACATTCCCAGGTGGATATCGAGCCACCGATCCGGGAATGTCACGGAATTCTGGACACATATTTCGACATTCAAATGTCGATATCGAGACGCCGATCCAAGAATGTCGCAGAATTCCAGACACATATTATGATATTCCCATGTCGATATTGAGGCGCCGATCCGGGAAAGTCGCGGAATTCTGGACACATTTTATGACATTCCCATGACGATATCGAGGCGCCAATCCGGGAATGTCGCAGAATTCTGGACACATTTTTCCACATTCCTGGGTGGATATCGAGGCACCGATCCGGGAACGCCGCAGAATTCCGGACACATTTTTCGACATTCCCATGTCGATATCTAGGTGCCGATCCGGGAATGTCATGTAATTCCGGACACATATTTCGGCATTCACATGTCAATATCGAGATGCCGATTTGGGAATGTCGCGGAATTCCAGACACTTTTGATGACATTCCCATGTAAATATCGAGGCGCCGATCTGGGAATGTCGCGAAATTCTGGACACATTTTTCTACATTCTTGGGTCGATATCTAGGTGCCGATATTCCCAAGTCGATATCTAGGTGCCGATCCAGGGATGTTGTGGAATTCCGGTCCCCCTTTTCCACATTCCCATGTCGAAATCGAGGCGCCGATCCAGGAATGTTGCAGAATTTCGGACATATTTTTTCAGATTCCTGGGTAGATATCGAGGCGCCGATCAGGGAAGGCTTTCTCGACATTTTTCGACATTTCTGGGTGGATATCGAGGCGCCCATCCGGGAACAACGCGGAATTCCGGACTCATTTTTCCACATTCCCGTGTGGATATCGAGGCGCTGATCCGGGAATGTCGTGGAATTTCGGACCCCTTTTCCACATTCCCATGTCGATATCTAGGCGCCGATCCAGGAATGCTGCAGAATTTCGGACACATTTTTCGACATTCCCGGGTGGGCATCGAGGCGCCAATCCGGGAATGCCGCGGAATTCTGGATACGTTTTTCGACATTCCAGGGTGTCTATCGAGGCGCTGATCCAGGAATGTCACGGAATTCTGGACAGATTTTTTGACAATCCTGGGTCGATATCGAGGTGCCGATCCAGGAATGTCGTGAAATTCCAGACACATTTTTTGATATTCCCAGGTGGATATCGAGGCGCCGATCCAGGAATGCCGCGGAATTCTGGACACATTTTTTGACATTCTCATGTCGATATCAAGACGCCGATCCAGGAATGCCGTGAAATTCCGGATACATGTTTCGACATTCCAGGGTGTCTATCGAGGCACCGATCCGGGAATGTCACGGAATTCCGGACACATTTTTTGACATTCCCGGGTCGATATCGAGGTGCCAATACTAGAATGCTGCGGAATTCCGGACACAATTTTCAACATTGCTGGATCGATATCGAGGCGCCGATCCGGGAAAGTCGTGGAATTCTGGACACATTTTTTGACACTCCCGGGTGGATATTGACGCGCCGATCCAGGAATGCCGTGTTCCCGTCATTCCCGGGTCAGCCCAGGGGCCCCGATCCGGGAACGCCGTGGAATTCCGGAGGCGTTTTTTCCTGAGCTTCCCGGGTTGGCGCCGGGGCCCCTATCCGGAGAAGCCGCGGAATTCCGGAGGCGTTTTTTCCCGAAATTCCTAGGTCGGCGCCGAGGCCCCGATCCGGGAACGCCGTGGAATTCCGGAAATGTTTTTTCCCGACGTTCCCGGGTCGGCGCCGGGGCCCCGATCCGGGAACGCCGCGGAATTCCAGACACGTTTTTTCCC
Organism: Phrynocephalus forsythii; assembly: GCA_029282475.1. Lineage (NCBI taxonomy): Eukaryota > Metazoa > Chordata > Lepidosauria > Squamata > Agamidae > Phrynocephalus > Phrynocephalus forsythii. The sequence goes on from JAPFRF010000018.1 coordinate 93,258, forward strand.
GACGTTCCCGGGTCGGCGCTGGGGCCCCGATCCGGGGACGCCGCGGAACTCCGGAGGCGTTTTTTCCCTACATTCCCTGGTTGGCGCCGGGGCCCCGATCCAGGAATGCCGCGGAATTCCGGACCCGTTTTTTCCCGACGTTCCTGGGTCGGCACCGGGTCCCCGATCCGGGGACACCGCGGAACTCCGGAGGCGTTTTTTCCCGATGTTTCCGGGTCGGCCCCGGGGTCCCGATCCGGGAACGCCACGGAATTCCAGACGCGTTTTTTTCCGACCTTCCTGGGTCGGCGCCTGGGCCCCGATCCGGGAACGCCGCGGAATTCAGGACGCATTTTTCCTGACGTTTCGGGTCAGCGCCTGGGCCCCGATCCGGGAACGCCGTGGAATTCCGGACGCGTTTTTTCCAGAAGTTCCCGGGCTGGCGCCGGGGCCCCGATCCGGGAACGCCGCGGAATTCCGGAGGCGTTTTTTCCCGACCTTCCCGGGTGGGCACCGGGGCCACGATCCGGGAATGCCGCGGAATTCCGGAGGCGTTTTTTCCAAAAATTCCCGGGTCGGCGCCGGGGCCCCGATCCGGGAACGCCATGGAATTCCGGAGGCGTTTTTTCCCGACATTCCCGGGTCAGTGCCGGGGCTCTGATCCGGGAACCCAGCGGAATTCCGGAGGCGTTTTTTCCCGACATTCCCAGGTCAGCCCAGGGGCCCCGATCCGGGAAAGCCGCGGAATTCCGGTGGCGTTTCTTCCTCACATTCCTGGGTCAGCCCAGGGGCCACGATCCGGGAACGAAGCGGAATTCCGGAGTCGTTTATTCCCGACCTTCCCGGGTCTGTGCCGGGGCCCCTATCCGGGGACGTCGCGGAAATTCGGAGGCGTTTTTTCCCGAAATTCCCAGGTCGGTGCCGGGTTCCCGTTCCGGGAACGCCGTGGAATTCCGGAGGCGTTTTTTCCCAAAAATCCTTAGTCGGCGCCAGGGCCCTGATCCGGGAACGCCGGTGAATTCCGGAGGCGTTTTTTCCCGACATTCCAGGGTCGGGGCCGGGGCCCCGATCCGTGAACGCCGCAGAATTCCAGAGGCGTTTTTTCCCGACATTCCTGGGTCGGCGCCGCGGCCCCGATCCGGGGACACCGCGGAATTCCGGAGGCGTTTTTTCCCGACATTCCCGGGTCAGCCCAGGGGCCCCGATCCGGGAACGCCGCAGAATTCCGCACTCGTTTTTTCCCGACGTTCCTGGGTCGGCGCCGGGGCCCCTATCCGGGGACGCTGCGGAATTCCGGAGGCGTTTTTTCCCGAAATTCCCGGGTCGGTGCCGGGTTCCCGTTCCGGGAACGCTGTGGAATTCCGGAGGCGTTTTTTCCCCACGTTCCCGGGTCTGCGCCGGGGCCCTGATCCGGGGACGCCGCGTAATTCCAGAGGCCTTTTCCCCAACATTCCCGGGTCGCGCCGGGGCCCGATCCGGGAACGCCGAAATTCCAGAAGCCTTTTTCCCCTGATATTCCAGGTTTGGCGCCCGGGCCCCGATCCAGGGACGCCGCGGAATTCCAGAGGCCTTTTATCCCGACATTCCCGGGTCGGCGCCGGGGCCCCGATCCGGGGACGCCGCGGAATTCCGGATGCATTTTTTTCCCGACGTTCCCGGGTCGGCGCCGGGGCCCCGATCCGGGAACGCCGCGGAATTCCGGAGGTGTTTTTCCCGACATTCCCGGGTCAGCCCAGGGGCCCCAATCCGGGAAACCCGCGAAATTCGGAGGCGTTTTTCCTCACATTCCCGGTCAGCCCAGGGCCCGATCCGGGAACACCGCGGAATTCCGGAGGCGTTTTTTCCCGACCTTCCTGGGTCGGGCGCCAGGGCCCCATCCGGGAACGCCGTGGAATTCCGGAGGCGTTTTTTCCCAAAATTCCTGGGTCGGCGCCAGGGCCCGATCCGGGAACGCCGTGGAATTCCAGAGGCGTTTTTTCCCGACATTCCCGGGTCGGCGCCGGGGCCCGATCCGGGAACGCCGCCGAATTCCAGAGTCATTTTTCCCGACATTCCCGGTCGGCGCCAGGGGCCCCGATCCGGGACGCCGCGGAATTCGGGAGGCGTTTTCCCGACATTCCCGGGTCAGCCCAGGGGCCCCGATCCGGGACGCCGCGGAATTCGGAGGCGCTTTTTCCCGACGTTCCCGGTCGGCGCCGGGGCCCCGATCCGGGACGCCGCGGAATTCCGGAGGCGTTTTTTTTTTCCCGACGTTCCCGGGTCGGGCCGGGGCCCGATCCGGGGAACGCCGGAAATTCCAGAGGCGTTTTTCCCGATATTCCAGGGTCGGCGCCGGGCCCCGATCCGGGACACAGCGGAATTCCGGAGGCGCGTTTTTCCCGACATTCCCGGGTCGGCGCCGGGGCCCCGATCCGGGACGCCGCGAATTCCGGACGCGTTTTTTCCCGACATTCCCGGGTCAGCGCCGGGCCCCGATCCGGGACGCCGCGGAATTCCGGAGCCTTTTTTCCCGACATTCCCGGGTCGGCGCCGGGGCCCCGATCCGGGGACCGCGAATTCGATGCGTTTTTTCCCGACGCTCCTGGGTCGGCGCCGGGCCCCGATCCGGGGACGCTGCGAATTCCGGAGGTGTTTTTTCCCCGACGCTTCCCGGTCGGGCACCGGGCTCGATCCGGGAACGCCGGCCCCGAATTCCGGAGCGCTTTTTCCCGACCTTCCCGGGTCCGGGTTCCAGGGCCCCAATCCGGGAACACCGCGGACGAATTCCAGAGGGGTTTTCCCCGACATTCCGGGTCGGCGCCGGGGCCCGATCCGGGAACGCCGCGGAATTCTGGATGCGTATTTTCCCGACCTTCCCGGGTGGGCGCCGGGGCCCCGATCCGGGAACGCCGCGGAATTCCGGAGGCGTTTTTCCCGACATTCCCGGGTCAGCCCAGGGGCCCCAATCCGGGAAAGCCGCGAATTCCGGAGGCGTTTCTTCCTCACATTCCCGGGACGCCGCGTCAGCCCATGGGCCACGATCCGGGAACGCCCCGATCCGCGGAATTCCAGAGTCGTTTTTTCCCGACCTTCCCGGGTCGGTCGCTTGGTTCCCATCCGGGAACGCCGCGGAATTCGGAGGCGCGTTTTCCCAACGTTCCTGGGTCGGCGCGCCGGGCTCCGATCCGAGAACACCGCGGAATTCCAGAGGGGTTTTTTCCCGAAATTCCCTGGTCGGCGCCGGGGCCCCGATTCGGGAACGCCGCGGAATTCTGGATGCGTTTTTTCCCGACCTTCCCGGGTGGGCGCCGGGGCCCCGATCCGGGAACGCCGCGGAATTCCGGAGGCGTTTTTTCCCGACATTCCCGGGTCGGTGCTTGGTTCCCATTCCGGGAACGCCGTGGAATTCCGGAGGCGTTTTTTCCCAATATTCCTGGTTCGGCGCCGGGGCTCCGATCCGGGAACGGCATGGAATTCCGGAGGCGTTTTTTCCCGACATTCCCGGGTCGGCGCTGGGGCCCCGATCCGGGAACGCCGCCGAATTCCAGAGTCTTTTCCCGACATCCCCGGGTCGGCGCCGCGGCCCCGATCCGGGGACACCGCGGAATTCCGGAGGCGTTTTCCCGACATTCCCGGGTCGGGCGCAGGGGCCCCGATCCGGGAACGCCGCGGAATTCCGGACGCGTTTTTTTCCCGACGTTCCCGGTCGGCGCGCGGGCCCGATCCGGGAACGCGCTGCGGAATTCGGAGGCGTTTTTTCCCGACGTTCCCGGGTCGGCGCCGGGGCCCCGATCCGGGAACGCCGCGGAATTCCAGAGGCGTTTTTCCCCGACATTCCCGGGTCGGCGCCGGGGCCCCAATCCGGGGACGCCGCGGAATTCCGGAGGCGTTTTTTCCTGACGTTCCCGGGTGGGCGCTGGGCTCTGATCCGGGAACGCCGCGGAATTCCGGAGGCGTTTTTTCCCGACATTCCCGGGTCAGCCCAGGGGCCCCGATCCGGGAAAGCCGCGTAATTCCGGAGGCGTTTCTTCCTCACATTCCCGAGTCAGCCCAGGGGCCCCGATCCGGGAACGCAGCGGAATTCCGAGTCTTTTTTTTTTTCACATTCCCGGGTCGGCGCCTGGGCCCCGATCCGGGACGCCGCGGAATTCCGGAGGCGTTTTCCCGAAATTCCCGGTCGGCCCGGGTTCCCGCCCGGGAACGCTGTGGAATTCCGGACGCATTTTTTCCCGACATTCCCGGGTCGGCGCCTGGGCCCCGATCCGGGGACGCCACGGAATTCCGGAGGCGTTTTTTCCCGACGTTCCCGGGTCGGCGCCGGGGCCCCGATCCGGGAACGCCGCCAAATTCCAGAGGCGTTTTTTCCCGACATTCCCGGTTCGGCGCCGCGGCCCCGATCCGGGGACACCGCGGAATTCCGGAGGCGTTTTTTCCCGACATTCCCGGGTCAGCCCAGGGGCCCCGATTCGGGAACGCCGCAGAATTCCGCACGCGTTTTTTTCCGACGTTCCCGGGTCGGCGCCGGGGCCCCAATCCGGGGACGCTGCGGAATTCCGGAGGCGTTTTTCCCGACGCGTTCCCGGGCGGGCGCCGGGGCCCCGATCCGGGAACGCCGCGGAACTCCAGAGGCTTTTTTCCCGACATTCCCGGGTCGGCGCCGCGGCCCCGATCCGGGGACACCGCGGAATTCCGGAGGCGTTTTTTCCCGACATTCCCGGGTCAGCCCAGGGGCCCCGATTCGGGAACGCCGCAGAATTCCGCACGCGTTTTTTTCCGACGTTCCCGGGTCGGCGCCGGGGCCCCAATCCGGGGACGCCGCGGAATTCCGGACGCGTTTTTTCCTGACGTTCCCAGGTCGGCGCCGGGGCCCCGATTCGGGAACGCCGCCGAATTCCAGAGGCGTTTTTTCCCGACATTCCCGGTTCGGCGCCGCGGCCTCGATCCGGGGACACCGCGGAATTCCGGAGGCGTTTTTTCCCAACATTCCCAGGTCAGCCCAGGGGCCCCGATTCGGGAACGCCGCAGAATTCCGCACGCTGCGGAGATTCGCGTTTTTTCCGACGCGCGTTCCCGGTCGGGCGCCGGGCCCCGATTCGGGAACGCCGCTGATTTCCGGAGGCGTATTTTCCCGACCTTCCCGGGTGGGCGCCGGGGCCCGATCCGGGAACGCCGCGGAATTCCGGAGGCGTTTTTCCCGACATTCCCGGGTCAGCCCAGGGGCCCCGATCCGGGAAAGCCGCGAAATTCCGGAGGCGTTTCTTCCTCACATTCCCGAGTCAGCCCAGGGGCCACGATCCGGGAACGCAGCGGAATTCCGGAGTCTTTTTTCCCGACCTTCCCGGGTTGGTGCCGGGGCCCCGATCCGGGGACGTCGCAGAATTCCGGAGGCGTTTTTTCCCGACATTCCTGGGTCGGTGCCGGGGGCCCGATCCGGGAACGCGGTGGAATTCCGGAGGCGTTTTCCCGAAATTCCTGGGTCGGCGCTGGGCCCCGATCCGGGAACGCCATGGAATTCGGAGGCATTTTTTCCGACATTCCCGGTCGGCGCTGGGGCCCGATCCAGGAACGCCGCCCAATTCCAGAGGAGTTTTTTCCCGACATTCCCGGGTCGGCGCCGCGGCCCCGATCCGGGGACACCGCGGAATTCCGGAGGCGTTTTTTCCCGACATTCCCGGGTCAGCCCAGGGGCCCCGATCCGGGAACGCCGCAGAATTCCGCACGCGTTTTTTTCCGACGTTCCCGGTCGGGCGCTGGGGCCCCAATCCGGGGACGCTGCGGAATTCCGGAGGCGTTTTTCCCGACCTTCCCGGGTCGGGCGCTTGGGCCACCCGATCCGGGAACGCCGCGGAATTCGGAGGCGTTTTCCCGATATTCCTGGTTCGGCGCCGGGGCTCCGATCCGGGAACAGCGTGGAATTCCGGAGGCGTTTTTTCCCGACCTTCCCGGGTCGGCGCTGGGGCCCCGATCCGGGAACGCCGCGGAATTCCGGAGGCGTTTTTTCCGACATTCCCGGGTCAGCCCAGGGGCCCCGATCCGGGAACGCCGCCGAATTCCGGAGGCGTTTTTTCCGACATTCCCGGTCGGGCGCCGGGCCCGATCCGGGACGCCGCGGAATTCGGAGGCGTTTTTCCCGACGTTCCCGGGTCGGCGCCGGGGCCCCGATCCGGGAACGCCGCGGAATTCCGGAGGCGTTTTTTCCTGACGTTCCCGGGTGGGCGCCGGGGCTCCGATCCGGGAACGCCGCGGAATTCGGAGGCGTTTTTCCCGACATTCCCGGGTCAGCCCAGGGGCCCCGATCCGGGAAAGCCGCAGAATTCTGAGGCGTTTTTCCCACATTCCCGGTCAGCCCAGGGGCCCTGATCCGGGAACGCCCGCGGAATTCGAGGCTTTTTCCCGACATTCCCGGTCGGCGCCTGGGCCCCCGATCCGGGAACGCCGCGGAATTCGGAGGCGTTTTTCCCGACCTTCCCGGTCGGCCGGGGCCTCGATCCGGGAACGCTGCGGAATTCCGAGGCATTTTTTCCGACATTTCCCGGTCGGGCGCCTGGGCCCCGATCCGGGGACGCCACGGAATTCGAGGCGTTTTTCCCGACGTTCCCGGGTCGGCGCTGGGCCCCGATCCAGGGAACGCCGCGGAATTCCAGAGGCGTTTTTCCGACATTCCCGGGTCGGCGCCGGGCCCCGATCCGGGACACCGCGAATTCCGGAGGCGTTTTTTCCCGACATTCCCAGGTCAGCCCAGGGCCCCGATCGGGAACGCCGCAGAATTCGGAGCGTTTTTCTGGCGTTCCCGGTCGGGCCCGGGGCCCCGATCCGGGAACGCTGCGGAATTCGGAGGCGTTTCTTTCCGACGTTCCCGGGTCGGCGCCTGGGCCCCGATCCGGGAACGCCGCGGAATTCCAGAGGCTTTTTTTTCCCGACATTCGGGTCAGCGCCTGGGCCCGATCCGGGAACACAGCGGAATTCGGGAGGCGTTTTTCCCGACATTCCCGGTCGGGCGCCAGGGCCCCGATCCGGGAACGCCGCGAAATTCGGAGACATTTTTTCCTGACATTCCCGGTCAGGCGCCGGGGCCTGATCCGGGAACGCCGCGAAATTCCAGAGGCGTTTTTTCCCGACATTCCCGGGTCGGGCGCCGGGGGCCCGATCCGGGACGCCGCGAAATTCGGAGGCGTTTTTTCCGACATTCCCGGGTCAGCCCAGGGGCCCGATCCGGGAACGCCGCGGAATTCGGAGGCGCGTTTTTCCCGACGCTTCCTGGGTCGGCGCCGGGGCCCGATCCGGGAACGCCGCGAATTCGGATGTGCGTTTTCCCGACCTTCCCGGGTGGGCGCCGGGCCCGATCCGGGAACGCCGCGGAATTCCAGAGGGGTTTTTCCCGACCTTCCCGGTTGGCGCGGGGCCCCGATCCGGGAACGCCGCGGAATTCCGGAGGCGTTTTTTCCCGACATTCCTGGGTCGGCGCCGGGGCCCCGATCCGGGGACGCCGCGGAATTCCGGAGGCGTTTTTTCCCGACATTCCCGGGTCAGCCCAGGGGCCCCGATCCGGGAACGCCGCGGAATTCCGGAGGCGTTTTTTCCTCACATTCCCGGGTCAGCCCAGGGGCCACGATCCGGGAACGCAGCGGAATTCCAGAGTCGTTTTTTCCGATATTCCCGGGTCAGCCCAGGGGCCCCGATCCGGGAACGCCGCGGAATTCCGGAGGCGTTTTTTCCCGACATTCCTGGGTCGGCGCCGGGGCCCGATCCGGGAACGCCGCGGAATTCCGGAGGCGTTTTTTCCCGACATTCCCGGGTCGGCGCCGGGGCCCCGATCCGGGAACGCCGCCGAATTCCAGAGGCTTTTTCCCGACATTCCCGGGTCGGCGCCGCGGCCCCGATCCGGGGACACCGCGGAATTCCGGAGGCGTTTTTTCCCGACATTCCCGGGTCAGCCCAGGGGCCCCGATCCGGGAACGCCGCAGAATTCCGCACGCGTTTTTTCCGACATTCCCGGGTCGGCGCCGGGGCCCCGATCCGGGAACGCCGCGGAATTCCGGATGTGTTTTTTCCCGACGTTCCCGGGTGGGCGCCGGGCTCCGATCCGGGAACGCCCCGAATTCCAGAGGCTTTTTCCCGACCTTCCCGGTCGGACGTCGGGGCCCGATCCGGGGAACGTCGCCGAATTTCCGGAGGCATTTTTCCCGACATTCCCAGGGTGGGTCGGCACGGGGCCCCCCGATCCGTGGGAACGCCGCGGAATTCGGAGGCGTTTTTTCCTGACATTCCCGGGTCGGCGCCGGGGCCCCGATCCGGGAACGCCGCCGAATTCCAGAGGCATTTTTTCCCGACATTCCCGGATCGGCGCAGGGCCCGATCCGGGACACGCCGCGGAATTCGGGAGGCGTTTTTTCCCGACATTCCCGGGTCAGCCCAGGGGCCCGATCCGGGAACGCTGTGGAAATTCGGAGGCGTTTTTTTTCGACATTCCCGGTCGGCGCCGGGGCCCGATCCGGGAACGCCGCGGAATTCCAGAGGCGTTTTTCCCGACATTCCCGGGTCGGGCGCCGGGCCCCGATCCGGGGACACCGCGGAATTCCAGAGGTTTTTTCCCGACATTCCCGGGTCGGCGCCGGGCCCCGATCCGGGAACGCCGCGGAATTCCTGAGGCGTTTTTTCCCGACCTTCCCGGTTGGCGCCGGGGCCCCGATCCGGGAACGCCGCGGAATTCCGGACCCGTTTTTTCCCGACGTTCCCGGGTCGGCGCCGGGGCCCCGATCCGGGAACGCCGCGGAATTCCGGAGGCGTTTTTCCCGACCTTCCCGGTCAGCGCCAGGGGCCCCGATCCGGGAACGCCGCGGAATTCGGAGGCGTTTTCCCGACATTCCCGGGTCAGCCCAGGTTCCCATCCGGGAACGCCGCGGAATTCGGAGGCGTTTTTTCCGACATTCCCGGGTCAGCCCAGGGCCCCGATCCGGGAACGCAGCGGAATTCCAGAGTCTTTTTTTCGACATTCCCGGGTCGGCGCCGGGGCCCGATCCGGGAACGCCGCGGAATTCCGAGGCGTTTTTTCCCGACGTTCCCGGGTCGGCGCCGGGGCCCCAATCCGGGGACGCCGCGGAATTCCGGACGCGTTTTTTCCTGACGTTCCAAGGTCGGCGCCGGGGCCCCGATCCGGGAACGCCGCGGAATTCCGGAGGCGTTTTTTCCTGACATTCCCGGATCGGCCCCGGGGCCCCGATCCGGGAACGCCGCGGAATTCCAGACGCGTTTTTTTCCGACCTTCCTGGGTCGGCGCCTGGGCCCCGATCCGGGAACGCCGCAGAAATTCGGGGCGCATTTTCCCGACGTTTCCCGGGTCAGTGCCTGGGCCCCGATCCGGGAACGCCGTGGAATTCGGAGGCATTTTTTCCCGACATTCCCGGTCGGCGCCGGGCCCCGATCCGGGAACGCCGCGGAATTCGGAGGCATTTTTTCCTGACATTCCCGGGTTGGTCGCCGGGGCCCCGATCCGGGAACGCCGCCAAATTCCAGAGGCGTTTTTTCCCGACATTCCCGGTCGGCGCGCCAGGGCCCGATCCGGGAACGCCGCGGAAATTCGGAGGCGTTTTTCCCGACATTCCCGGGTCAGCCCAGGGGCCCGATCCGGGAACGCCGCGGAATTCCGGATGCGTTTTTCCCGACATTCCCGGGTCGGCGCCAGGGCCCCGATCCGGGAACGCCGCGGAATTCCGGAGGCGTTTTTTCCCGACGTTCCCGGGTCGGCGCCGGGGCCCCGATCCGGGAACGCCGCGGAATTCCGAGGCTTTTTCCCGACATTCCCGGTCGGGCGCAGGGGCCCGATCCGGGAACGCCGCGGAATTCCGGAGGCATTTTTCCCCGACATTCCCGGGTCAGCCCAGGGCCCGATCCGATCCGGGACACCGCGAAATTCGGAGGCGTTTTTTCCCGACATTCCCGGGTCAGCCCAGGGGCCCCGTTCCGGGAACGCCGTGGAATTCCGGAGGCGTTTTTTCCCGACATTCCCGGGTCGGCGCCGGGGCCCCGATGCGGGAACGCCGCGTGAATTCCGGAGGCGTTTTCCCGACATTCCTGGGTCGGCGCCGGGGCCCCGATCCGTGGACGCTGCGGAATTCCAGAGGCGTTTTTCCCGACATTCCCGGGTCGGCGCCAGGGCCCCGATCCGGGAACGCCGCGGGAATTCGGAGGCGCGTTTTCCTGACATTCCCTGGTCAGCCCGGGGCCCCGATTCGGGAACGCCGCCCGAATTCCCAGAGGCATTTTTTTCCCGACATTCCCGGGTCGGGCGCCGGGGCCCAATCCGGGGACACTGCGGAATTCGGAGGCGTTTTTTCCCGACATTCCCGGGTCAGCCCAGGGGCCCGATCCGGGAACGCCGCAGAAATTCTGCAGGCGCGTTTTCCCGACATTCCCGGGTCGGCGCCGGGGCCCGATCCGGGAACGCCGCGGAATTCCGGAGGCGTTTTTCCCAGACGTTCCCGGGTTGGCGCCGGGGCCCGATCCGGGAACGCCGCGAATTCCAGGAGTCTTTTTTCCCGACATTCCCGGGTCAGCCCAGGGGCCCGATCCGGGAAGCCGCAAAATTCGGAGGCGTTTTTCCCGACATTCCTGGGTCAGCCCAGGGCCCGATCCGGGGGCGCAGCGGAATTCGGAGGCGTTTTTTCCGACATTCCCGGTCGGCGCCGGGGCCCGATCCGGGAACGCCGCCAAATTCCAGAGGCATTTTTTCCCGACATTCCCGGTCGGCGCCGGGCCCGATCCGGGACACCGCGAATTCGGAGGCGTTTTTTCCCGATATTCCCGGGTCAGCCCAGGGGCCCCGTTCCGGGAACGCTGTGGAATTCCGGAGGCGTTTTTTCCCGACATTCCCGGGTCGGCGCCGGGGCCCCGATGCGGGAACGCCGCCGAATTCCAGAGGCGTTTTTCCCGACATTCCCGGGATAGGCGCGGCCCCGATCCGGGGACACCGCGGAATTCCGGAGGCGTTTTTTCCCGACATTCCCGGGTCAGCCCAGGGCCCCGATCCGGGAACGCCGCAGAATTCCGGACCCGTTTTTTTCCGACGTTTCCGGGTCGGCGCCGGGGCCCCAATCCGGGGACGCTGCGGAATTCCGGAGGCGTTTTTTCTCGACATTCCCGGTCGGCGCCGGGCCCGATCCAGGGACACGCCGCGGAATTCGAGGCGCGTTTTTCCCGACGTTCCCGGGTCGGCGCCAGGCCCCAATCCGGGACGCCGCGGAATTCGGAGGCGTTTTTCCTGACGTTCCCGGGTCGGCGCCGGGGCCCGATCCGGGAACGCCGCGGAATTCCCGAGGGCGTTTTTTCCGACATTCCTGGGTCGGCGCCTGGGCCCTGATCCGGGAACGCCGCGAGAATTCAGGAGTCGTTTTTTCCCGACGTTTCGGGTCAGTGCCTGGGCCCGATCCGGGAACGCCGTGGAATTCGGATGCATTTTTTCCGACATTCCCGGGTTGGCACCAGGGCCCCGATCCGGGAAACGCGGCGAATTCGGACGCATTTTTTCCTGACATTCCCGGGTTGGCGCCGGGGCCCGATCCGGGAATTCCGCATTTTTTTCCAAATTCCCGGGTCAGCGCGTTTTCCCGACATTCCCGGGTTTTCCCCGCGCCACGGCCCCGATCCGGGGACACCGCGGAATTCCGGAGGCGTTTTTTCCCGACATTCCCGGGTCAGCCCAGGGGCCCCGATCCGGGAACGCCGCAGAATTCCGCACGTGTTTTTTCCCGACATTCCTGGGTCGGCGCCGGGGCCCCAATCCGGGAACACCGCGGAATTCCGGATGTGTTTTTTCCCGACCTTCCCGGGTGGGCGCCGGGGCTCCGATCCGGGAACGCCGCGGAATTCCGGAGTCTTTTTTTCCCGACCTTCCCGGGTCGGCGCCGGGGCCCCGATTCGGGAACGCCGCCGAATTCCAGAGGCATTTTTTCCCGACATTCCCGGGTCGGCGCCGCGGCCCCGATCCGGGGACACCGCGGAATTCCGGAGGCGTTTTTTCCCGATATTCCCGGGTCAGCCCAGGGGCCCCGTTCCGGGAACGCCGCGGAATTCCGGAGGCGTTTTTTCCCGACATTCCTGGGTCGGCACCGGGGCCCCGATCCGTGGACGCCGCGGAATTCCGGACAAGTTTTTTCCCGACATTCCCGGGTCGGCGCCAGGGCCCTGATCCGGGAACGCCGGTGAATTCCGGAGGCGTTTTTTCCTGACATTCCCTGGTCGGCGCCGGGGCCCCGATTCGGGAACGCCGCCGAATTCCAGAGGCATTTTTCCCGACATTCCCGGGTGGGCGCCGGGGCTCCGATCCGGGAACGCCGTGCAATTCCGGAGGCGTTTTTTCCCGACATTCCCGGGACAGCCCAGGGGCCCCGATCCGGGAAAGCCGCGTAATTCCGGAGGCGTTTCTTCCTCACATTCCCGAGTCAGCCCAGGGGCCCCGATCCGGGAACACCGCAGAATTCCGGAGGCGTTTTTTCCCGACATTCCCGGGTCAGCCCAGGGGCCCGATATCCGGGAACGCGAAATTCCCGCGAGGCGTTTTTCCCGATATTCCTGGGTCGGCGCCGGGGCCCCAATCCGGGAACGCCGCGGAATTCCGGATGCGTTTTTTCCCGACCTTCCCGGGTGGGCGCCGGGGCCCCGATCCGGGAAAGCCGCGTAATTCCGGAGGCGTTTCTTCCTCACATTCCCGAGTCAGCCCAGGGGCCCCGATCCGGGAACGCCGCAGAATTCCGCACGCGTTTTTTCCCGATATTCCTGGGTCGGCGCCGGGGCCCCGATCCGGGAACGCCGCGGAATTCCGGACGCGTTTTTTCCTGACGTTCCAAGGTCGGCGCCGGGGCCCCGATTCGGGAACGCCGCGGAATTCCGGACGCGTTTCTTTCCGACCTTCCTGGGACGGCGCCTGGGCCCTGATCGGGGAACGCCGCAGAATTCAGGACGCATTTTTCCCGACGTTTCCGGGTCAGTGCCGGGGCCCCGATGCGAGAACGCCGCCGAATTCCAGAGGAGTTTTTTCCCGACATTCCCGGGATAGGCGCCGCGGCCCCGATCCGGGGACACCGCGGAATTCCGGAGGCGTTTTTTCCCGACCTTCCCGGGTTGGCGCCGGGCCCCCGATCCGGGAACGCCACGGAATTCCGGACCCGTTTCTTCCCAACGTTCCCGGGTTGGCGCTGGGAACCCGATCCGGGGACGCCGCGGAATTCCGGACCCGTTTTTTCCCGACCTTCCCGGTTCGGCACCGGGCCTCCGAACTGGGAATGCTGCGGAATTCCGCAGGCGTTTTTTCCTGACCTTCCCGGGTCGGCGCCGGGGCCCCGATCCGGGAACGCCGCGAATTCTGCGGCGTTTTTTCCAGCGTTCCCGGGTTGGCGCCGGGCCCGATCCGGGAACGCCACGGAATTCCGGACCCGTTTCTTCCCAAAGTTCCCGGGTTGGCGCTGGGAACCCGATCCGGGGACGCCGCGGAATTCCGGACCCGTTTTTTCCCGACCTTCCCGGGTCGGCGCCGGGCCTCCGATCCGGGAACGCCGCAGAATTCCGGACCCGTTTTTTCCCGACGTTTCCGGGTTGGCGCCGGGGCCCCGATCTGGGGATGCCGCGGAATTCGGAGGCGTTTTTCCCGACCTTCCCGGGTCGGGGCCAGGGCCCGATCCGGGACGCCGCGAATTCGGACGCGTTTTTTCCCGACGTCCCGGGTCAGCGCGCAGGGACCCGATCCGGGAACGCCGCGGAATTCCGCGCAGGCGTTTTTCCCGACCTTCCGGGTCGGTGCGGGCCCCCGATCCGGGGGCGTCGGAATTCGGATGCGTTTTTCCCGAATTCCTGGGTGGTGCGGGGCCCCGATCTGGGAACGCTGCGAATTTCAGAGGTGTTTTTTCCGACATTCCCGGTCGGCGCGCGGCCCGATCCGGGACACCTTTTCGAATTCCGGAGGCGTTTTTTCCCGACATTCCCGGGTCAGCCCAGGGCCCCGATCCGGGAACGCCGCGGAATTCGGAGCGTTTTCCCGACATTCCTGGGTCAGCGCCAGGGGCCCCAATCCGGGAAACGCCGCGGAATTCGGATGTTTTTTCCCGACCTTCCCGGGTGGGCGCCGGGCTCCGATCCGGGAAAGCCGCGGAATTCCGGAGGCGTTTCTTCCTCACATTCCCGGGTCAGCCCAGGGGCCACGATCCGAGAACGCCGCGGAATTCCAGAGTCTTTTTTTCCCGACCTTCCCGGGTCGGCGCCGGGCCCCGATCCGGGACACCGCGAATTCCGAGGCGTTTTCCCGACATTCCCGGGTCAGCCCAGGGGCCCCGATCCGGGAACGCCGCAGAATTCCGGAGCGTTTTTTTCCGACGTTCCGGGTCGGCGCCGGGGCCCCAATCCGGGGACGCTGCGGAATTCGGAGGCGTTTTTCCGACATTCCGGGTCGGCGCCGGGCCCGATCCAGGACACAGCGGAATTCGGAGCGTATTTCCCGCGTTCCGGGTCGGCGCGCCCAGCCCCAATCCGGGAACGCCGGCGAATTCGGAGGCGCGTTTATTCCTGACGTTCCCAGGTCGGCGCCGGGGACCCGATCCGGGGACACCGCGGAATTCCGGAGGCGTTTTTTCCCGACATTCCCGGGTCAGCCCAGGGGCCCCGATCCGGGAACGCCGCAGAATTCCGCACGCGTTTTTTCCGACGTTCCCGGGTCGGCGCCAGGGCCCCAATCCGGGGACGCTGCGGAATTCCGGAGGCGTTTTTTCTCGACATTCCCGGGTCGGCGCCGCGGCCCCGATCCAGGGACACAGCGGAATTCCGCTCGCGTATTTCCCGACGTTCCCGGGTCGGCGCCGGGGCCCCAATCCGGGGACGCCGCGGAATTCCGGAGGCGTTTTTTCCTGACGTTCCAAGGTCGGCGCCGGGGCCCCGATTCGGGAACGCCGCGGAATTCCGGAGGCGTTTTTTCCTGACGTTCCCGGATCGGCCCCGGGGCCCCGATCCGGGAACGCCGCGGAATTCCGGACGCGTTTCTTTCCGACCTTCCCGGGACGGCGCCTGGGCCCTGATCCGGGAACGCCGCGGAATTCAGGACACATTTTTCCCGACGTTTCCGGGTCAGTGCCTGGGCCCCGATCCGGGAACACCGTGGAATTACGGACGCGTTTTTTCCCGACATTCCCGGGTCGGCGCCAGGGCCCTGATCCGGGAGCGCCGGTGAATTCCGGAGGCATTTTTTCCTGACATTCCCGGGTCGGCGCCGGGGCCCCGATCCGGGAACGCCGCCGAATTCCAGAGGCGTTTTTTCCCGACATTCCCGGGTCGGCGCCGCGGCCCCGATCCGGGGACACCTGGAATTCGGAGGCGTTTTTCCCGACATTCCCGGGTCAGCCCAGGGGCCCCGATCCAGGAACGCCGCAGAATTCCGCACGCGTTTTTTCCCGACATTCCTGGGTCGGCGCCGGGGCCCCAATCCGGGAACGCCGCGGAATTCCGGATGTGTTTTTTCCCGACCTTCCCGGGTGGGCGCCGGGGCTCCGATCCGGGAAAGCCGCGGAATTCCGGAGGCGTTTCTTCCTCACATTCCCGGGTCAGCCCAGGGGCCACGATCCGAGAACGCAGCGGAATTCCAGAGTCTTTTTTTCCCGACCTTCCCGGGTCGGTGCCGGGGCCCCGATTCGAGAACGTCGCGGAATTCCGGAGGCGTTTTTTCCCGACATTCCCGGGTCGGCGCTGGGAACCCGATCCGGGGACGCCGCGGAATTCCGGACCCGTTTTTTCCCGACCTTCCCGGGTCGGCGCCGGGCCTCCGATCTGGGAATGCCGCGGAATTCCGCAGGCGTTTTTTCCCGACCTTCCCGGGTCAGCGCCGGGCCCGATCGGGGGCGCCGGAATTCCGGACCGTTTTTTCCCGGCGTTTCGGGTTGGTGCGGGCCCGATCTGGGGATGCCGCGGATTCCGGACGCGTTTTCCCGACCTTCCCGGGTCGGGGCCAGGGCCCGATCCGGGGGCGCCCGGAAATTCGGAGGCGTTTTTCCCGACGTCCCGGGTCGGCGCCGGGACCCGATCCGGGAACGCCCGGAATTCGGAGGCGTTTTTTCCCGACATTCCCGGGACAGCCCAGGGCCCCGATCCGGGAAAGCGCGTAATTCCGGGCGTTTCTTCCTCACATTGCCGAGTCAGCCCAGGGCCCGATCCGGGGGCGCAGCGGAATTCCGGAGTCTTTTTTTCCCGACCTTCCCGGGTCGGTGCCTGGGACCCGATCCGGGAACACCGTGGAATTACGGACGCGTTTTTTCCCGACATTCCCGGGTCGGCGCCAGGGCCCTGATCCGGGAACGCCGGTGAATTCCGGAGGCATTTTTTCCTGACATTCCCGGGTCGGCGCCGGGGCCCGGTCGGGGACGCGCGCCCGAATTCCAGAGGCGTTTTTTCCCGACATTCCCGGGTCGGCGCCGCGGCCCCGATCCGGGGACACCGCGGAATTCCGGAGGCGTTTCTGCCTCACATTCCCGGGTCAGCCCAGGGGCCACGATCCGGGAACGCAGCGGAATTCCGCACGCGTTTTTTCCCGACATTCCTGGGTCGGCGCCGGGGCCCCAATCCGGGAACGCTGCGGAATTCCGGATGTGTTTTTTCCCGACCTTCCCGGGTGGGCGCCGGGGCTCCGATCCGGGAACGCCGCGGAATTCCGGAGGCGTTTCTGCCTCACATTCCCGGGTCAGCCCAGGGGCCACGATCCGGGAACGCAGCGGAATTCCGGAGTCTTTTTTTCCCGACCTTCCCGGGTCTGTGCTGGGGCCCCGATTCGGGAACGTCGCGGAATTCCGGAGGCATTTTTTCCTGATATTCCTGGGTCGGCACCGGGGCCCCGATCCGTGGACGCCGCGGAATTCCGGACAAGTTTTTTCCCGACATTCCCGGGTCGGCGCCAGGGCCCTGATCCGGGAACGCCGGTGAATTCCGGAGGCGTTTTTTCCTGACATTCCCTGGTCGGCGCCGGGGCCCGATCAGGGAGCGCCCCGAATTCAGAGGCATTTTTTCCCGACATTCCCGGGTCGGCGCCGCGGCCCCGATCCGGGGACACCGCGGAATTCGGACCGTTTTTCCCGATATTCCCGGGTCAGCCCAGGGGCCCGATCCGGGAATTTCCCGACCGCCTGGGTCGGCCGCACGCGTTTTTCCCGACATTCCTGGGTGGGCGCCGGGCTCCCAATCCGGGAACGCCGCGGAATTCGGATGTGTTTTCCCCGACCTTCCGGGTGGCGCGGGGCTCCGATCCGGGAGCGCGCGAAATTCCGGGTCTTTTTCCTGACATTCCGGGTTGGTGCGGGGCCCGATTCCGGGGGTCGCGATCCGGAAATTCGGAGCGATTTTTTCCCGACATTCCTGGGTCAGCCCCGGGGGCCCGATCCGTGGACGCGGAGCGGAATTCCCGGACAAGTTTTCCCGACATTCCGGATCGGCGCATTGGACCGCGTCGGGAATTCCGGAGCGTTTTCCCGATCATTCCCGGGTGGCCCGCGTTTCCCGACCTTCCGGGTTGGCGCCGGGCCCCCAATCGGAGGCATTTTTTCCCGACATTCCCGGGTCAGCGCTGGGCCCCGATCCGGGGACACCCCGACCTTCGGAATTCCGGAGCGCGTTTTTTCCCGACATTCCCGGGTGTCAGCCCCAATCCGGGCCCGTTCGGGCGTTTTCCCGACATTCCGCTGGGAATTCCGGAGGTTTTCCCGACATTCCCGGGTGGCGCCGGGGCCCGATCGCGGGGAACGGACCGCCCTGGCGTTCCGGGGTGGCCGGATCCGGGATTGTTCGGACCGTTTCCCGACATTCCCGGGTCAGCCCCGAGGGAAGCCCGATCCGGGGACGCTGCCCGCGCGCGCGGAAATTCCGGACACTTTTTTCCCGACATTCCGGGGTCAGCCCAGGGCCCGATCCGGGGACGCGCGGAATTCGGACGCGTTTTTCCCGACGTTCCCGGGTCGGCGCCGGGCCCCGATCCGGGAACGCCGCTTTCGGACCGTTTTTTCCCGACATTCCCGGGTTGGCGCTGGGAACCCGATCGGGGCGCCGCCGAATTCGGACCGTTTTTTCCGACCTTCCCGGGTCGGCGCCGATCCGGGCCCCGATCCGGGGAATGCCGCGGAATTCGGAGAACACCGTTTTCCGACATTCCCGGGTCGGCGCCGGGCCCCCGATCCGTGGGCTGCGGAATTCGGACAAGTTTTCCCGACATTCCGGGTGGCGCCGCCAGGCCGATTGGGAAAGGTGAATTCACGTTTTCCGAATTCCTGGAGCGTTTTTCCCGACGTTCCGGGTCCCGCGCCCGGGGGCCCCAATCCGGGACGCCGCGGGAATTCGGACAGCGTTTTTTCGACATTCCGTTCAAGGGGGCGCGATGGACCGTTTCTTCCCATTCCCGGAGGCGTTTTTCCCGACATTCCCGGTCAGCGCCGGGCCCGATCCTTAGCGAATTCCCGGACCCGTTTCTTTCCCGACGTCCCGGGTTGGCGCCGGGCCCGATCCGGGAACGCCGGAATTCGGGCGTTTTTCCCGACGTTCCCGTTTCTTCCTGACCGCGTTTTCCGCGTTCCCGGGTTGGCGCTGGGTTCCCGATCCGGGGGGCCCGCGGAATTCGGACCCCGTTTTTTCCCGATTTTCCCCTGGGTGGCGCCCGGGTCCTCCGATCTGGGAATGCCGCGAATTCCGGAGGCGTTTTTCCCGACCTTCCCGGGTTGGCGCCGGGCCCTGATCCAGGGACGCCGCGGAATTCCGGAGACGTTTTTCCCGACATTCCCGGCGCCCCGGGCCCGATCCGGGAAGCGGCGAATTCGGGCGTTTTTTTCCCGACATTCCCGGGTCAGCCCAGGGCCCCGATCGGGCCGCCGGAATTCGGAGCGTTTTTCCGACATTCCCGGGTGGCGCCGGGCCCGATCCGGGAACGCGCGCGGAATTCGGAGCGTTTTCCCGACGTTCCCGGATCGGCCCCGATCCGGGCCCGATCCGGGCGTTTTTTTCCCGACATTCCTGGCGCCGGGGCCCGCCGAATTCGGAATTCGTTTCTTTTCCCGACATTCCTGGGTGGGCGCCGGGGCGCCTGGGAACGCCCTGAATTCGGAGGCATTTTTCCCGACATTCCCGGGTTCGGGCGCCCGGGTCCCCGATCCGGGAACGCGCGGAATTCGGAGCGTTTTTTCCCGGGTCAGCGCCTGGGCCCGATCCGGGGGCCGCTAATTCGGACAAGCGTTTTTCCCGACATTCGGGTGGGCGCCGCATTTTCCCGATATTCCTGGAATTCGGCATTTTTCCCGATTCCGGGGCGCGCTGGGCCCCGCACGGGAATTCCGGACAAGTTTTTTTCCCGACATTCCCGGGTCGGCGCCAGGGCCCGATCCCCGACCTTCCGGGTGGGCGCGCGCCCGAATTCCCGGGCGTTTTCCCGACATTCCGGGTCGGCGCCGGGGGCCCGATTGAGTTTTTTTCCCGATCCGGGAACGCGCGAATTCCAGGAATTCGGACATTTTCCCGACATTCCGGGTCGGCGCCAGCCCTGATTGGCCCGATCCGGGACGCCTGACGCTGGAATTCCGGCCCGGTCAGCGGCGTTTTCCCGACAT
The DNA here is from genome assembly GCA_029282475.1 of Phrynocephalus forsythii. NCBI lineage: Eukaryota > Metazoa > Chordata > Lepidosauria > Squamata > Agamidae > Phrynocephalus > Phrynocephalus forsythii. Next base: position 112,823 of record JAPFRF010000018.1, read on the forward strand.
TCCCGGGTCAGCCCAGGGCCCCGATCCGGGAACACCCGGGAAAGCCGCGAATTCCGGAGGTTTCTTTTTCCGACCTTCCCGGGTTGGCGCCCGACCTTCGGGCCCCGATCCGGGAATTCGCCCGCCCGAATTCCGGAGGCGTTTCTTCCCAAGACATTCCCGGGTCAGCCCGACCTTCCGGGGGGCCTCGATCTGGGAATGCCCGATCCGGGGCGCCCGGGGCCCGATCCGAACCGGGACGCCCGCGGAATTCGGACCCCGTTTTTCCCGACCTTCCCGGGTCGGCGCCAGGGCCCCGATCTGGGAACGCCCGCGGAATTCGGAGGTTTTTTTCCCGACATTCCCGGGTGGGCGCAGGGCCCGATCCGGGGGCCCGATCCGGAAATTCGGAGGCGTTTTTTCAGCGTTCCCAGGGTCCGGGAGCGCGCCCAGGGCCCGATCCCGGGGCGCCGCGGGGATTCAGGAGCGCGTTTTCCCGACATTCCGGGTGGCGCGGGGCCCGATCCGGGGACGCCCCGCTGAATTCGGAGGCATTTTTCCCGACATTCCGGGTCGGCCCGGGCCCGATCCGGGAACGCCCACGAATTCTGAGGCGTTTTTTCCCGACCTTCCTGGGGCCGGCGCCGGGCCCTGATCCGGGAGCGTTTTCCCGACATTCGGGTTGGGCGCCGGGAATTCAGGGCGCATTTTTTCCAGACGTTCCGGGTCAGTGCCTGGGCCCGATCCGGGAACACGCCCGTGGAAATTCCGGACGCGTTTTCCCGACATTCCGGGTTGGCGCCGGGGCCCCGATCCGTGGGCGCCGCTGAATTCGACAAGTTTTTCCCGACATTCCCGGGTTGGCGCCGGGGCCCGATCCGATACGCCGCCCGAATTCCAGAGGCATTTTCCCGACATTCCCGGGTCGGCGCCGCGGCCCGATCCGGGGACACGCGGAATTCGGGCGTTTTCCCGATATTCCCGGGTCAGCCCAGGGGCCCGATCCGGGAATGCGCGCAGAATTCCGCATGCGTTTTCCCGACATTCCTGGGTGGCGCCCAGGCCCCAATCCGGGAACACGGCGGAATTCGGATGTGTTTTTTCCGACCTTCCCGGGTGGGCGCCGGGCTCGATCCGGGAGCGCCGTGGAATTCAGAGTCTTTTTCCCGACCTTCCGGGTCGGTGCCTGGGCCCGATTGGGAGCGTCGTGGAATTCGGACAAGTTTTTTTCCCGACATTCCTGGGTTGGCACGGGGCCCCGATCCGTGGGCGCGCGGAATTCGGACAAGTTTTTTCCCGACATTCCGGGTGGCGCCAGGGCCTGATTGGGAACGCCGGTGAATTCGGAGCGTTTTTCCTGACATTCCCTGGTGGCGCCGGGGCCCGATCCGGGCCGCCCGAATTCAGAGGCATTTTTCCCGACATTCCTGGGTCGGCACAGGGGGCCCGATCCGTGGGCGCCGCGGAATTCGGACAAGTTTTTCCCGACATTCCGGGTGGCGCCGGGCTCCGATCCGGGAAAGCGCAGCGGAATTTCGGACCGTTTTTCCCGACATTCCCGGGTCAGCCCAGGGGCCCGATCCGAGAACACGCGGAATTCCAGAGTCTTTTTCCCGACCTTCCCGGGTGGTGCGGGCCCCGATCCGAGAACGTCGCCCGAATTCCAGGGCGTTTTTCCCGACATTCCCGGTCGGCGCTGGGAACCCGATCCGGGGCGCCGCGGAATTCGGACCGTTTTTTCCCGACCTTCCCGGGTCAGCGCCGGGCCTCCGATCTGGGAATGCGCGGAATTCCGCGAGGCGTTTTCCCGACCTTCCCGGGTCAGCGCCGGGGCCCGATCCGTGGAACGCGTGGAATTCGGACCCGTTTTTTCCCGACGTTTCGGGTTGGTGCGGGGCCCGATCTGGGGATGCCGCGGAATTCGGAGCCAGCGTTTTCCCGACCTTCCCGGTCGGGGCCAGGGCCCGATCCGGGGCGCCCGCGGAATTCCGGAAAAGTTTTTTCCCGACGTTCCCGGGTCGGCGCCAGGGACCCGATCCCGGAACGCCGCGGAATTCGGAGCGTTTTTTCCCGACATTCCCGGGACAGCCCAGGGCCCGATCCGGGAACGCCGTGGAAATTCGGAGGCGTTTCTTCCTCACATTGCTGGTCAGCCCAGGGCCCGATCCGGGGAATGCAGCGGAATTCCGGAGTCTTTTTCCCGACCTTCCCGGTTGGTGCCTGGGACCCGATCTGGGAACACCGTGGAATTCGGACCCGTTTTTTCCCGACATTCCCGGTCAGCGCCAGGGCCCTGATCCGAGAGCGCCCGGTGAATTCGGAGGCATTTTCCCGACATTCCGGGTCGGCGCCGGGGCCCGATCCGGGAGCGCCGCGGAATTCCAGGCGTTTTCCCGACATTCCGGGTCGGCGCGGGCCCGATCCGGGGACACCGCGGAATTCGGAGCGTTTTTGCCTCACATTCCCGGGTCAGCCCAGGGGCCCGATCCGGGAACGGCGCGTTCGGAATTCCGGACCCGTTTTCCCGACATTCCTGGGTGGGGCGCCGGGCCCGATCCGGGAACGCTGCGAATTCCGGATGTGTTTTTTCCCGACCTTCCCGGGTGGGCGCCGGGGCTCCGATCCGGGAGAGCGGGTTTCGGAATTCGGGAGCGTTTCTGCCTCACATTCCCGGGTCAGCCCAGGGCCCCGATCCGGGGACGCCGCGGAATTCGGAGGTCTTTTTTCCCGACCTTCCCGGGTCTGTGCTGGGGCCCGATCCGGGAGCGTCGCGGAATTCGGAGCATTTTTCCCGATATTCCTGGGTGGCCCAGGGCCCGATCCGTGGGCGCCGCGGAATTCCCGGACAAGTTTTTCCCGACATTCCCGGGTCAGCGCAGCGGCCCGATCCGGGACACCCGAAATTCGGAGCGTTTTCCCGACATTCCCGGGTCAGCCCAGGGCCCGATCCGGGAACACCGCGGAATTCGGAGCGTTTTTCCCGACATTCCTGGGTCGGCGCCGGGCCCCGATCCGTGGGCGCCGCTGAATTCGGACAAGTTTTTCCCGACATTCCCGGGTGGGCGCCGGGGCCCCGATTGATAACGCCGCCCGAATTCCAGAGGCATTTTTCCCGACATTCCCGGGTTGCGCGCGGCCCGATCCGGGGACACCCGATTGAATTCGGAGCGTTTTCCCGATATTCCCGGGTCAGCCCAGGGGCCCGATCCGGAATGCCGCTTGAATTCCCGAGCGTTTTTCCCGACATTCCTGGGTGGCGCCGGGGCCCAATCCGGGAACACCGCGGAATTCGGATGTGTTTTTCCCGACCTTCCCGGGTGGGCGCCCAGGGCTCCGATCCGGGAACGCGCGGACCGCTCGTTTTCAGAGTCTTTTTCCCGACCTTCCGGGTCGGTGCGGGAGCCCGATCCGGGAGCGTCGCGGAATTCGGACAAGTTTTCCCGATATTCCTGGGTGGCGCGGGGCCCGATCCGTGGGCGCGCGGAATTCGGACAAGTTTTTCCCGACATTCCCGGGTGGCGCCAGGGCCCGATCCGGGAGCGCCGCATTGAATTCCGGAGCGTTTTCCCGACATTCCCGGTTCGGCGCCGGGGGCCCGATCCGGGAATGCCGCGGAATTCCAGAGGCGTTTTCCCCGACATTCCCGGGTCGGCGCCGCGGCCCCGATCCGGGGACACCGCGGAATTCCGGAGGCGTTTCTGCCTCACATTCCCGGGTCAGCCCAGGGGCCGATCCGGGAGCGCCCGGGAATTCCAGATCTTTTTTCCCGACATTCCTGGGTCGGCGCCGGGCCCAATCCGGGAACGCTGCGGAATTCCGGATGTGTTTTTTCCCGACCTTCCCGGGTGGGCGCCGGGGGCTCCGATCCGGGGGCGCCCGCGGAATTCGGACAAGTTTTTTCTCACATTCCCGGGTCAGCCCAGGGCCCGATCCGGGAGCGCCGCGGAATTCCGGAGTCTTTTTTTCCCGACCTTCCCGGGTCTGTGCCGGGGCCCGATTGGGGAGCGTCGCGGAATTCGGAGGCATTTTTCCCGATATTCCTGGGTGGCGCGGGGCCCGATCCGTGGGCGCGCCGGAATTCCGGACAAGTTTTCCCGACATTCCCGGTGGCGCCAGGGCCCCGATTAAGAGCGCCGGTGGAAATTTCGGAGCGTTTTCCTGACATTCCCTGGTCGGCGCCGGGGCCCGATCCGGGAGCGCCGGAATTCCAGAGCATTTTTCCGACATTCCCGGGTGGGCGCCGCGGCCCGATCCGGGGACACCTTGAATTCGGGCGTTTTTTCCCGACATTCCCGGGTCAGCCCAGGGGCCCGATCCGGGAGCGCCGCGGAAATTCTGGACGCGTTTTTTCCCGACCTTCCCGGGTTGGCGCCGGGCCCCGATCCGGGAATGCGCCCGCGGAATTCGGACCCGTTTTTCCCGACGTTCCCGGGTGGCGCTGGGGCACCGATCCGGGGACGCCGCGGAATTCCGGACCCGTTTTCTCCCGACCTTCCCGGGTCGGCGCCGGTCCTCCGATCTGGGAATGCCGCGGAATTCCGCAGGCGTTTTTTCCCGACCTTCCCGGGTCGGCGCCGCGGCCCCGATCCAGGGACACAGCGGAATTCCGCTCGCGTATTTCCCGACGTTCCCGGGTCGGCGCCGGGGCCCCAATCCCGGGGGCGCCCGCGGAATTCCGGACGCGTTTTCCCTGACATTCCAAGGTGGGCGCGGGGCCCGATCCGGGGCGCGCGCGGAATTCGGGCGTTTTCCCGACGTTCCCGGATCGGCCCCGGGGCCCCGATCCGGGAACGCCGCAGAATTCCGGACGCGTTTCTTTCCGACCTTCCTGGGACGGCGCCTGGGCCCTGATCCGGGAACGCCGCGGAATTCAGGACGCATTTTTCCCGACGTTTCCGGGTCAGTGCCTGGGCCCCGATCCGGGAACACCGTGGAATTCCGGACGCATTTTTCCCGACATTCCCGGGTTGGCACCAGGGCCTGATCCGGGAGCGCCCGGTGAATTCGGAGACATTTTTTCCTGACATTCCGGGTTGGCGCCGGGCCCGGTCAGGAACGCCGCCAAATTCAGAGCGTTTTCCCGACATTCCCGGGTCGGCGCCCGGCCCGATCCGGGGACACCGCGGAATTCGGGCGTTTTTCCCGACATTCCCGGGTCAGCCCAGGGCCCGATCCGGGAACGCCGCAGAATTCGCGCGCGTTTTTCCCGACATTCCTGGGTGGCGCCGGGGCCCGTCCGGGAACACCGCGGAATTCGGATGTGTTTTTTTCCCGACCTTTCCGGGTGGGCGCCGGGGCTCCGATCCAGGAGCGCGCCGCGGAATTCCGTAGTCTTTTTCCTGACCTTCCCGGGTCGGTGCAGGGCCCGATCCGGGAACGTCGCGAATTCGGAGGCATTTTTTCCCGACATTCCTTGGTCTGTGCCGGGGGCCCGATCCGTGGGCGCTGAAATTCGGACAAGGTTTTCCCGACATTCCCGGGTCGGCGCCGGGGCCCCGATCCGTGGGCGCGCCGAATTCCAGAGGCATTTTTCCGACATTCCCGGGTGGCGCGCGGCCCGATCCGGGGACACCTTGAATTCGGAGGCGTTTTCCCGATATTCCCGGGTCAGCCCAGGGCCCGTTCGGGAACACCGGAATTCGGAGCGTTTTTCCCGACATTCCTGGGTTGGCGCCCGGGCCCGATCCGTGGGCGCGCTGAATTCGGACAAGTTTTTTCCCGACATTCCCGGGTGGGCGCGGGAGCCCGATTGATACGCCGCGGAATTCCAGAGGCATTTTTCCCGACATTCCCGGGTGGGCGCCGGGGCCCCGATCCGGGGACACATGAAATTCGGGTCGCGTTTTTCCCGATATTCCCGGGTCAGCCCAGGGGCCCGATCCGGGAATGCCGCGGGGAATTCGCATGCGTTTTTTCCCGACATTCCTGGGTCGGCGCCGGGGCCCCAATCCGGGAACACCGCGGAATTCCGGATGTTTTTTCCCGACCTTCCCGGGTGGGCGCCGGGGCTCCGATCCGAGGCGCCGCGGAATTCGGAGTCTTTTTTCCGACCTTCCGGGTCGGTGCCTGGGCCCTGATTGGGAGCGTCGCTTCGAATTCGGAGCGCATTTTTCCCGACGTTCCTGGGTCAGTGCCTGGGCCCGATCCGTGGGCGCCCGTGGAATTCGGACAAGTTTTTCCCGACATTCCGGGTTGGCGCCAGGGCCCTGATCCGGGAGCGCGCGGTGAATTCGGAGGCATTTTTCCTGACATTCCCGGGTTGGTGCGGGGCCCGATCCGGCGCCGCGAATTCAGAGGCATTTTTTCCCGACATTCCCGGTGGCGCCCACGGCCCGATCCGAGGACACACGTTTTCGGGCGTTTTCCCGATATTCCCGGGTCAGCCCAGGGGCCCGATCCGGGGAGCGCCGCGGAAATCCGCCGCGTTTTTTCCCGACATTCCTGGGTGGGCGCCCGGGGCCCCAATCCGGGAACACGCGGAATTCGGATGTGTTTTCCCGACCTTCCCGGGTGGGCGCCGGGGCTCCGATCCGGGAGCGCGCGGAATTCCGTGGTCTTTTTCCCGACCTTCCGGGTTGGTGCGGGGCCCGATTGGGGGCGTCGCGAAATTCGGAGGCATTTTTCCCGACATTCCTGGAGTGGCACCGGGGCCCGATCCGTGGGCGCCGTGGAATTCGGACAAGTTTTTCCCGACATTCCCGGGTGGCGCCGGGGCCCGATTAAAGGCCGCGCCGAATTCCAGAGGCATTTTCCCGACATTCCCGGGTCGGCGCGCGGCCCGATCCGGGGACACCGCGGAAATTCGGGCGTTTTCCCGATATTCCCGGGTCAGCCCAGGGCCCGTTCGGGAGCGCTGTGGAAATTCGGAGCGTTTTCCCGACATTCCCGGGTGGGCGCGGGGGCCCGATGCGGGAGCGCGCCGAATTCAGAGGTTTTTCCCGACATTCCCGGGATAGGCGCGCGGCCCGATCCGGGGACACCACGGAATTCGGGCGTTTTCCCGACATTCCCGGGTCAGCCCAGGGGCCCCGATCCGGGAACGCCGCAGAATTCTGCACGCGTTTTTTCCCGACCTTCCCGGGTTGGCGCCGGGCCCCCAATCCGAGAACGCCACGGAATTCCGGACCCGTTTCTTCCCAACGTTCCCGGGTTGGCGCTGGGAACCCGATCCGGGGACGCCGCGGAATTCCGGACCCGTTTTTCCCGACCTTCCCGGGTCGCGCCGGGCCTCCGATCTGGGAATGCCGCGGAATTCCGCGGCGTTTTTTCCCGACCTTCCCGGGTGGCGCCGGGCCCGATCCGGGAGCGCGCGCGCGAATTCGGACCCGTTTTTCCGGCGTTTCGGGTGGCGCCGGGGCCCCAATCCCGGGGCGCTGCGGAATTCCGGAGCGTTTTCGACATTCCGGGTGTGGCGCGCGGCCCGATCCAGGGACACAGCGGAATTCCGCTCGCGTATTTCCCGACGTTCCCGGGTCGGCGCCGGGGCCCCAATCCGGGGACGCCGCGGAATTCCGGACGCGTTTTTTCCTGACGTTCCAAGGTCGGCGCCGGGGCCCGATCCGGGGACACCGCGGAATTCGGGCGTTTTTTCTGACATTCCCGGGTCAGCCCAGGGCCCGATCCGGGAGCGCGGCAGAAATTCTGGACGCGTTTTTTCCGACCTTCCTGGGTTGGCGCCGGGCCCTGATCCGGGAGCGCCCCGCGAAATTCGGACCGTTTTTTCCCGCGTTTCCCGGGTCAGTGCCTGGGCCCGATCCGGGGGCGCCGTGGAATTCCGGATGCATTTTTCCCGACATTCCGGGTTGGCACCAGGGCCTCCGATCTGGGAATGCGCGGAATTCCGGGCATTTTTCCCGACATTCCCGGGTTGGTGCGGGGCCCGATCCAGGGACACAGCGGAATTCAGGCGTTTTTCCCGACATTCCCGGGTGGCGCCCGGGCCCGATCCGGGGACACCGCGGAATTCGGAGCGTTTTTCCCGACATTCCCGGGTCAGCCCAGGGCGATTTTCCTGGCGTTCCAAGGTGTTTTTCCGACATTGCTGGGTGGTGCCCGAATCCGGGAACACGCGGAATTCGGATGTGTTTTCCCGACCTTCCGGGTGGCGCCCGGGCTCCGATCCGGAGCGCCCATGAATTCGGTCTTTTTTCCGACCTTCCGGGTCGGTGCCTGGGCCCCGATTGTTTCTTTCCGACCTTCCAGGGGCATTTTTCCCGACATTCCCGGGGTGGCCCGCGGCCCGATCCGGGGGACGCGGAATTCGGAGCGTTTTCCCGATATTCCCGGGTCAGCCCAGGGCCCCCTTCCGGGAACGCCGTGGAAATTCCGGAGGCGTTTTCCCGACATTCCTGGGTGGCACCGGGCCCGATCCGTGGGCGCGCCGCGGAATTCGGACAAGTTTTTCCCGACATTCCGGGTGGCGCCAGGGCCCTGATCCGGGAGCGCCGGTGAATTCGGAGGGCGTTTTTCCTGACATTCCCTGGTCAGCGCGCGGCCCGATTGGATTGGGACGCGCGGTGAATTCCAGAGGCATTTTTTCCCGACATTCCCGGGTTGGCGCGCGGCGCCCGATCCGGGACCCGCGGAATTCGGAGCGTTTTTCAGACATTCCCGGGTCAGCCGCCTGGGCCCGATCCGGGAGCGCCGCAGAATTCTGCAGCGTTTTTCCCGACCTTCCCGGGTTGGCGCCGGGCCCCGATCCGGGACACCGCGGAATTCGGACCCGTTTCTTCCCGACGTTCCCGGGTTGGCGCAGGGGCCCGATCCGGGGCGCGCGCGGAATTCCCGGACCCGTTTTCCCGACATTCCTGGGTGGCGCCGGGGCTCCGATCTGGGAATGCGCGGAATTCGGATGCGTTTTTCCCGACCTTCCCGGGTGGGGCGCGCGACCCGATCCAGGGACACAGCGGAATTCCGTCGCGTTTTTCCAGCGTTCCCGGGTCGGCGCCGGGCCCCAATCCGGGGGCGCGCGGAATTCTGGGCCGTTTTTTTCCTGGCGTTCCAAGGTCGGCGCGGGGCCCGATTCCCGAATTCCCGGAGCGTTTCTTTCCGACCTTCCTGGGGCGGCGCCTGGGCCCTGATCCGGGAACGCCGCTTTTTTTCAGGGCGCATTTTCCCGACGTTTCCGGGTCAGTGCCTGGGCCCCGATCCGGGAACACCGTGGAATTCGGATGCATTTTTCCCGACATTCCTGGGTTGCGCCAGGGCCCTGATCCGGAGGGTGAATTCGGAGGCATTTTTCCTGACATTCCGGGTTGGCGTTTTTCCCGATATTCCCGGGTTCAGCCCAGGGCCCGACATTCGGGTGGCGCCCGGCCCGATTCGGATGCGTTTTTTTTCCCGACATTCCCGGGTCAGCCCAGGGCCCCGATCCGGGAGCGCCGCTGAATTCGGGACGTTTTTTCCCGACATTGCTGGGTGGCGCCGGGGGCCCAATCCGGGAACACGCCGAAATTCGGATGTTTTTTCCCGACCTTCCCGGTGGGCGCCGGGGCTCCGATCCGGGGACGCCGCGAATTTCGGAGTCTTTTTCCCGACCTTCCGGGTCAGTGCAGGGCCCGATCCGGGAAGCGCCCGAATTCCAGAGGCATTTTCCCGACATTCCTGGGTGGCGCCGCGGCCCGATCCGGGACACACGCGAATTCGGATGTTTTTTCCCGATATTCCCGGGTCAGCCCAGGGCCCGTTCGGGAGCGCCGTGGAAATTCGGAGCGTTTTTTCCCGACATTCCTGGGTCGGCACGGGGGCCCGATCCGTGGGCGCCGCGGAATTCGGACAAGTTTTCCCGACATTCCCGGGTGGGCGCCAGGGCCCTGATCCGTGGGCGCCCGGTGAATTCGGGACGTTTTCCTGACATTCCCTGGTCGGCGCCGGGGCCCGATTGGGAGCGCCGCCCGAATTCAGAGGCATTTTCCCGACATTCCCGGGTCGGCGCGCGGCCCGATCCGGGGGCACCGCGGAATTCCGGAGTGTTTTTCCCGACATTGCTGGGTCAGCCCAGGGGCCCCAATCCGGGAACACTGTGGAATTCGGATGTGTTTTTCCCGACCTTCCGGGTGGGCGCCGGGGCTCCGATCCGGGAGCGCCGCGAAATTCAGAGTCTTTTTCCCGACCTTCCGGGATCGGTGCCGCGGCCCGATCCGGGGACACCGCGGAAATTCCAGAGGCATTTTTCCCGACATTCCCGGGTCAGCGCGGGGCCCGATCCGGGGACACCGCCAAATTCGGAGGCATTTTCCCGACATTCCCGGGTTGGCGCCGGGCCCGATCCGAGGACACGCCAATTCCAGGAGGCATTTTTTCCGACATTCCGGGTGGCGCCGGGGCCCGATCCGGGGACACCGCGAATTCCGGACGTTTTTCCCGACCTTCCCGGGTCACGCCGGGCCCGATCCGGGAATGCGCGCGGAATTCGGACCCGTTTCTTCCCAACGTTCCCGGGTTGGCGCTGGGAAACCCGATCCGGGGGCGCGCGGAATTCCGGACCGTTTTCTCCCGACCTTCCGGGTGGCGCCGGGGCCCCGATCTGGGAATGCTCGGAATTCCGGGCGTTTTCCCGATCTTCCCGGGTGGCGCCGCGACCCGATCCAGGGACACAGCGGATTTCCGCTCGCGTATTTCCCGGCGTTCCCGGGTCGGCGCCGGGCCCCAATCCCGGGGACACCGCGGAAATTCGGAGGCGTTTTTCCTGGCGTTCCAAGGTGGCGCCGGGGCCCGATCGGGAGCGCCCGCGGAATTCCGGGCGTTTTCCTGCGTTCCCGGATCGGCCCGGGGCCCGATCCGGGAACGCCTCAAATTCGGACCAGCGTTTCTTTCCGACCTTCCTGGGGCGGCGCCTGGGCCCTGATCCGGGAGCGCCCGCGAATTCAGGGCGCATTTTCCCGGCGTTTCGGGTCAGTGCCTGGGCCCGATCCGGGAACACCGTGGAAATTCGGATGCATTTTCCCGACATTCCGGGTTGGCACCAGGGCCCTGATCCGGAGCGCGCGGTGAATTCGGAGACATTTTTCCTGACATTCCCGGGTTGGCGCCGGGGCCCGATCAGAGCGCCGCCAAATTCCAGAGCGTTTTCCCGACATTCCCGGTGGGCGCCACGGCCTGATCCGGGGACACCGCGGAATTCGGAGCGTTTTTCCCGACATTCCCGGGTCAGCCCAGGGCCCGATCTGGGAACGCCGCAGAATTCCGCGCGCGTTTTCCCGACATTCCTGGGTCGGCGCCGGGGCCCCAATCCGGGAACACCGCGGAATTCCGGATGTGTTTTTTCCCGACCTTCCCGGGTGGGCGCCGGGGCTCCGATCCGGGAGCGCCGCGTCGGAATTCCAGTCTTTTTTCCCGACCTTCCCGGGTCAGGTGCCAGGAACCCGATTCGGGAGCGTCGCGAATTCGGAGGCATTTTTCCTGACATTCCTGGAGTGGCACGGGGCCCGATCCGTGGGCCTTGGAAATTCGGACAAGTTTTTTCCCGACATTCCCGGGTCGGCGCCGGGGCCCCGATTCTGGAACGCCGCCGAATTCCAGAGGCATTTTTTCCCGACCTTCCCGGGTCGGCGCCGGGCCTCCGATCTGGGAATGCCGCGGAATTCCGAGGCGTTTTCCCGACCTTCCGGGTCGGTGCCCAGGGCCCGATCCGGGACACGGCGGAAATTCGGACCCGTTTTTCCAGCGTTTCGGGTTGGCGCAGGGGCCCGATCTGGGGATGCAGCGGATTTCGGATTTCGCGTTTTTCCCGACCTTCCCGGGTCGGGGCCAGGGCCCGATCCGGGAGCGCCCGTGGAAATTCCAGACTCGTTTTTTCGGCGTCCCGGGTCGGCGCCGGGGCCCGATCCGGGAGCGCCCCGGAATTCCAGGCGTTTTTTCAGCGTTCCTGTGTCGCGCCGAAGCCCAGATCCTGGAACGCCGCGGAATTCCGGGCCCAGCGTTTTCCGGACCTTCCCGGGTTGGCGCTGGGGCCCGATCTGGGAGCGCCCGCGGAATTCCGGACGCGTTTTCCCGACTTTCCCGGGTTGGCGCTGGGGCCCGATCCGGGGCGCCGGAATTCCGGAGCGTTTTTTCCCAACATTCCCGGGTTGGGCCGGGAACCCGATCGGGGGCGCGCAGAAATTCCCGTGCAGCGTTTTTTCCGACCTTTCCAGGTCGGCGCCGGCCCCGATCCAGGAGCGCTGCGGAATTCGGACTCGTTTTTCCCGAACTTCCCGGTGGCGCCGGGCGCCGATCCGTGAAGCGCCCGGAATTCGGATGCGTTTTTCCCGACCTTCGGGTGGCGCCTGGGCCCGATCCAGGAGCGCCGAGGAATTCGGATGTGTTTTTCCACGACGTTCCTGGGTGGCGCCGGGGCCCGATCCGGGAACGCCCTTGAAATTCCAGGCGCGTTTCTTCCCAACCTTCTCAGGTGGCGCCGGGGCCCGATCCGGGCACGCCCGCGGAATTCGGAGCGTTTTTCCTGACCTTTCCGGATCAGGGCCGGTGCCCCAATCCGGGAACGCCACAGAATTCCGGAGGTATTTTTTCCCGACGTTTCCGGGTCAGCGCTGGGGCACCGTTCCGGGACCGACGCGGAATTCCGGGCGCATTTTTCCGACATTCCCGGGTCGGCGCCCGGGTATTTTTTCCCGACATTCAGTTGCATTTCCCGGGGCCCGATCCGGGAATTCCATGAATTCGGATCGTTTTTTCCCGACCTTCCCGGGTGGGCGCCGGGGACCCGATCCGGGGACGCCGCGGAATTCCGGACTCGTTTCTTCCCTTCCTTCCCGGGTCGGCGCTGGGGCCCCGATCCGGGGACGCCGCGGAATTCCGGACGCGTTTCTTCCCGATCTTCCCGGGTTGGCGCGGGGGCCCCGATCCAGGGACGCTGCGGAATTCCTGACACGTTTTCCCGACCTTGCGGGTGGCGCCGGGGCCCGATCCGGGAACGCGGAAATTCGGACGGCGTTTTCCCGGCGTTCCCGTGTCGGGGCCAGGGCCCGATCCAGGATGCAGCGGAATTCCGGACGTTTTTTCCCGACATTCCGGGCTGGCGCCGGGGCCCGATCCGGGAAGCCGCGGAATTCGGAGCGTTTTTCCCGACGTTCCCAGGTTGGCGCCGGGGACCCGATCCGGGGGCGCCCGCGGAATTCGGACAGTTTTTCCCGGCGTTCCCGGGTGGCGCCGGGACCCGATCCGGGAGCGCGCCGCGGAATTCCAGGCAGCGTTTTTTCGGCGTTCCCGTGTCTGCGCGGCCCAGATCCTGGGCGCCGGCGGAATTCCCGAGCATTTTTCCCGACCTTCCCGGGGTTGGCGCTGGGGCCCGATCTGGGAAGACGCCGCGCAGAATTCCGGAGCGTTTTTTCCCGACATTCCTGGGTCGGCGCCGGGGCCCCAATCCGGGAACACCGCAGAATTTCAGATGTGTTTTCCCGACCTTCCGGGTGGGCGCCGGGCTCGATCCGGGAGGCGCGTGAAATTCGGTCTTTTTTCCCGACCTTCCCGGTCGGTGCAGGGCCCGATTAGGGAGCGTCGCGGAATTCGGAGCATTTTTCCCGACATTCCTGGGTCAGCACCGGGGCCCGATTCGGGAAACGCCGCCGTTCAGAGGCATTTTCCCGACATTCCCGGGTGGGGCGGGCCCCCGATCCGGGAGCGCCCATGAATTCCTGGCGTTTTTTCCCGAAATTCCCGGGTGGGCGCCGGGGCTCCGATCCCGGGGCGCTGGAATTCCGAGCGTTTTCCCGACATTCCCGGGTCAGCCCAGGGGCCCGATCCGGGAAAGCGCGAAAATTCAGAGCGTTTCTTCCTCACATTCCCGAGTCAGCCCAGGGGCCACGATCTGGGAGCGCGGCGGAATTCAGTCTTTTTCCCGACCTTCCGGGTGGTGCGGGAACCCGGATCCGGGGCGTCGCAGAATTCGGAGCGTTTTTCCCGAAATTTCCGGGTTGGTGCGGGTTCCCGTTCGGGGGCGCTGTGGGAAATTCGGGCGTTTTCCGACCTTCCCGGGGCCCGGCGCCTGTGCCCTGATCCGGGAGCGCGCGGAAATTCAGGGCGCATTTTCCCGACATTCCCGGTCGGCCCCAGGGCCCTGATCCGGGAACACCGGTGAATTCGGAGGCATTTTTCCTGAGATATCCGGGTCGGCGCCAGGGCCCGATCGGGAGGCGCCGCTGAATTCAGGCGTTTTCCCGACATTCCCGGGTCGGCGCCGCGGCCCGATCCCGGGACGCCGCGGAATTCGGAGCGTTTTCCCAACGTTCCCAGGTTGGCGCCGGGGACCCGATCCGGGGACGCCGCGGAATTCCGGACGCGTTTTTTCCCGACGTCCCCGGGTCGGCGCCGGGACCCCGATCCGGGAACGCGCGCGGAATTCCAGGCGCGTTTTCTCGGCGTTCCGTGTCTGCGCCAGAAGCCCAGATCCTGGAGCGCCCGCGGAATTCCCGGACGCGTTTTCCCGACCTTCCGGGTTGGCGCTGGGGCCCGATCTGGGAGCGCCGCGGAATTCGGATCGTTTTTCCCGACATTCCTGGGTGGCGCCTGGGCCCGAATCCGGGAACACCGCAGAATTTCAGATGTGTTTTTTCCCGACCTTCCCGGGTGGGCGCAGGGGCTCCGATCCGGGAGCGCGCGGAATTCGGAGTCTTTTTCCCGACCTTCCCGGGTCGGTGCGGGGCCCCGATTGAGGAGCGTCGCGGAATTCGGAGGCATTTTTTCCCGACATTCCTGGGTCAGCACCGGGGCCCGATCCGTGGGCGCCGCCGAATTCCAGAGGCATTTTTTCCCGACATTCCCGGGTCGGGGCGCGGCCCGATCCGGGGACACCAGGAAATTCGGGCGTTTTTTCCCGATATTCCCGGGTCAGCCCAGGGGCCCGTTCCGGGGCGCTGTGGAATTTCGGGCGTTTTTTCCCGACATTCCCGGGTCGGCGCCGGGGCCCGATCTGGGACGCCGCCGAAATCAGAGGAGTTTTTCCCGACATTCCCGGGATGGCGCCGCGGCCCGATCCGGGGACACCGCGGAATTCGGAGGCGTTTTCCCGACATTCCCGGGTCAGCCCAGGGCCCCGATCTGGGAATGCCGCGGAATTCCCGGAGCGTTTTCCCGACCTTCCCGGGTTGGCGCCGCCGGGCCCGATCCGGGAGCGCCGCGGAATTCGGACCCGTTTTCCGGCGTTTCGGGTTGGCGCCGGGCCCCCAATCCAGGGGCGCTGCGGAATTCCGGACCGTTTTTCTCGACATTCCGGGTCGGCGCCGCGGCCCCGATCCAGGGACACAGCGGAATTCCGCTCGCGTATTTCCCGACGTTCCCGGGTGGCGCCGGGGCCCAATCCCGGGGCGCGCGGAATTCGGACCGTTTTTTCCTGGCGTTCCAAGGTCGGCGCCGGGGCCCCCATTCCGGGGCGCCGCGGAATTCGGGCGTTTTTCCTGACATTCCCGGATCGGCCCGGGGCCCGATCCAGGGAGGCGCCGCGGAATTCCGGAGGATTTTTTCCTAACCTTTCCGGATCGCGGCCGGTGCCCGATCCCGGGAGCGCGGAAATTCGGATGCGTTTTCCCAGCGTTCCCGGGTTGGCGCCTGGGCCCCGATCCGGGAATCGCCGCGGAAATTCAGGCGTTTTCCCGACCTTCCCGGGTCGGCGCCGGGGCCCCGATCCGGGGACACCGCAGAAATCCGGAGGGGTTTTTTACCGAAGTTCCCGGGTCGGCGCCGGGGCCCGATCCGGGGGCCGTGAAATTCAGGGCGTTTCTTCCCAACCTTCTCAGGTGTTTTTTCCGGGAACATTCGGAATTCGGATGCGTTTTTCCTGACCTTTCCGGATCAGGGCCGGTGCCCCCATCCGGGAACGCCACAGAATTCTGGAGGTATTTTTTCCCGACGTTTCCGGGTCAGCGCTGGGGCACCGTTCCGGGACCGACGCCCAAATTCCGGAATTCGACAGGCGCATTTTTCCGACATTCCCGGGTCGGCGCCGGATATTTTTTCGAATTCCAGTTGCATTTCCCGGGGCCCCGATCCGGGAATTCCGCAGAATTCCGGATGCGTTTTTTCCCGACCTTCCCGGGTGGGCGCCGGGGACCCGATCCGGGGAGACCGCGGAATTCCGGACTCGTTTCTTCCCTTCCTTCCCGGGTCGGCGCTGGGGCCCCGATCCGCGGACGCCGCGGAATTCCGCACGCGTTTCTTCCCGATCTTCCCGGGTTGGCGCGGGGGCCCCGATCCAGGGACGCTGCGGAATTCCTGACACGTTTTTAACCGACCTTGCCGGGTCGGCGCCGGGGCCCCGATCCGGTAACACCGCGGAATTCCGGACGCGTTTTTCCCGACATTCCGGGCTGGCGCCGGGCCCGATCCGGGAGCCGCCGCGAATTCGGAGACGTTTTTTTCCAGCGTTCCCAGGAATTCCAGGCGCGTTTTCCCGACATTCCTGGGTTGGCACCAGGGCCCGATCCGTGGGCGCCCGTGAATTCGGACAAGTTTTCCCGACATTCCCGGGTCGGCGCCGGGGCCCCGATTCGGTAACGCCGCCGAATTCCAGAGGCATTTTTTCCCGACATTCCCGGGTCGGCGCCGCGGCCCCGATCCGGGGACACCGCGGAATTCCGGAGGCGTTTTTTCCCGATATTCCCGGGTCAACCCAGGGGCCCGATCGGGAAACGCCGTGGAAATTCCGGAGGCGTTTTCCCGACATTCCTGGGTCGGCGCCGGGGCCCCAATCCGGGAACACCGCGGAATTCCGGATGTGTTTTTTCCCGACCTTCCCGGGTGGGCGCCGGGCTCGATCCCGGGAGCGCGCGGAATTCAGAGTCTTTTTTTCCCGACCTTCCGGGTCGGTGCGGGAACCCGATTCAGGAGCGTCGCGGAATTCGGAGGCATTTTTCCCGACATTCCTGGAGTGGCGCCGGGGCCCGATCCGTGGGCCGCGCGGAATTCGGACAAGTTTTCCCGACATTCCCAGGTCGGCGCCGGGGCCCGATTCCGGGAGCGCCGCCCGAATTCCAGAGGCATTTTCCCGACATTCCCGGTGGCGCCGCGGCCCGATCCGGGGACACCCGCGGAATTCGGGCGTTTTCCCGATATTCCCGGGTCAGCCCAGGGGCCCGTTCGGGGCGCTGTGGAAATTCGGAGGCGTTTTCCCGACATTCCCGGGTCGGCGCCGGGGCCCGATCGGGAGCGCCGCGCGAATTCAGAGGAGTTTTCCCGACATTCCCGGGATAGGCGCCGCGGCCCGATCCCGGGGACACCGCGGAAATTCGGAGCGTTTTCCCGACATTCCCGGGTCAGCCCAGGGGCCCCGATCCGGGAAGCGCGCAGAAATTCTGCAGCGTTTTCCCGACCTTCCCGGGTTGGCGCCGGGCCCCGATCCGAGGGCGCCCGCGGAATTCCGGACCCGTTTCTTCCCGTTCCCGGGTTGGCGCTGGGAACCCGATCCGGGGGCGCGCGGAATTCGGACCCGTTTTTCCCGACCTTCCGGGTCGCCGCCGAACCTCCGATCTGGGAATGCCGCGGAATTCCGCGGCGTTTTCCCGACCTTCCCGGAGTCGCCGCCGGGGCCCGATCCGGGAGCGCCCGCGGAATTCGGACCCGTTTTTTCGGCGTTTCGGGTGGCGCTGGCCCCAATCCCGGGGCTGCTGGAATTCGGGCGTTTTTCCCGACATTCCCGGGTGGGCGCCGGGGCCCGATCCAGGACACAGCGGAATTTCGCTCGCGTATTTCCAGCGTTCCCGGGTGGCGCCGGGGCCCCAATCCCGGGGCGCCTTGCGGAATTCGGACAGCGTTTTCCCTGACGTTCCAAGGTTGGCGCCGGGGCCCGATTGGGAGCGCCGCGGAATTCGGAGCGTTTTCCTGACATTCCCGGATCGGTCCCTGGGCCCGATCCCGAGGGCGCCCGCGGAATTCCGGACGCGTTTCTTTCCGACCTTCCTGGGGCGGCGCCTGGGCCCTGATCCGGGAATGCGCGCGCCCAAATTCAGGGCGCATTTTCCCGACGTTTCCGGGTCAGTGCCTGGGCCCGATCCGGGAACACCGTGGAATTCGGATGCATTTTTCCCGACATTCCCGGGTTGGCACCAGGGCCCTGATCCGGGAGCGCGGTGAAATTCGAGGAGGCATTTTTTCCTGACATTCCCGGGTTGGTGCGGGGCCCGATCCGGGGACGCCGCCAAATTCAGAGCGTTTTCCCGACATTCCCGGGTTGGCGCCACGGCCCGATCCGGGGACACCGGAAATTCGGAGCGTTTTCCCGACATTCCCAGGTCAGCCCAGGGGCCCGATCCGGGGAACGCCGCAAATTCGGACGTGTTTTTTCCCGACATTGCTGGGTTCGGCGCCCAGGCCCCCGATCCGGGAACACCGCGGAATTCGGATGTTTTTTCCCGACCTTCCCGGGTTGGCGCCAGAGGCTCGATCCGGGAGCATCGCCTCGGAATTCGGACCGTTTTTTCCCGACCTTCCCGTTCGGTGCGCTGGGAACCCGATTGATGGGCGCCCGAATTCCAGAGGCATTTTCCCGACATTCCCGGGTCGGCGCGGGAATCCTCGATCTGGGAATGCCGCGAATTCCCGGACGTTTTCCCGACCTTCCCGGGTTTTTTCGGTGCCGGGGCCCGATCCGGGATGCGCGGAATTCTTGACCCGTTTTTTCCCGCGTTTCGGGTTGGGCCGGGGCCCGATCTGGGGATGCCGCGGATTTCGGATCGTTTTCCCGACCTTCCCGGGTGGGGCCAGGGCCCGATCCGGGAGCGCCGTGGAAATTCCAGGCAGCGTTTTCCCGGCGTCCCGGGTCGGCGCCGGGACCCGATCCGGGAGCGCGCGGAATTCCAGGCAGCGTTTTCCCGCGTTCCCGTGTCGCGCCCGTTCGCCCAGATCCTGGAATGCCGCGGAATTCCGGAATTCAGCGTTTTTCCGGACCTTCCCGGGTTGGCGCTGGGGCCCCGATCTGGGAACGCCGCGGAATTCGGGACGCGTTTTTTCCCGACTTTCCCGGGTTGGCGCTGGGGCCCGATCCGGGAGCGCGCGGGAATTCGGCGCGTTTTTCCCAACATTCCCGGGTTGGGCCGGGAACCCGATCCGGGGGCGCTGCCCAGAATTCCGGACGCGTTTTTTCCGACCTTCCCAGGTGGCGCGGTGCCCGATCCAGGAGCGCTGCGGAATTCGGAGGCGTTTTTTCCGAACTTCCCGGGTCGGCGCCCGGCCACCCGATCCGTGAACGCCCCGCGGAATTCCCGATGCGTTTTTCCCGACATTCCTGGAGTGGCGCCAGGCCCCGATCCGGGAGACACCCGAGGAAGTCGGATGTGTTTTTTCCCGGCGTTCCTGGGTCGGTCGCCGGGGCCCGATCCCGGGGGCGCCCGCGGAATTCGACAGGCAGCGTTTCTTCCCAACCTTCTCAGGTCGGCGCCGGGGCCCGATCCCGGGGCGCGCCCGGGGACACCGAATTCCGGAGCGTTTTTCCCTGACCTTTCGGATCAGGGCCAGTGCCCCAATCCGGGAGCGCCCCGATGAAATTCGGAGGTATTTTTCCCAGCGTTTCCGGGTCAGGCGCTGGGGCCCGTTCCGGGAATGCGGCCAAATTCAGGCGTTTTTCCGACATTCCGGGTCGGCGCCGGGTATTTTTTTCCAGCGTTTCCGCCCGGTGCCCGATCCGAGAAATTCGGAGCAGGTTTTCCCGCATTTCCTGGGTCAGCGCCAGGCCCGATCCGGGAATTCCGCAGAAATTCCGGATCGTTTTCCCGACCTTCCCGGGTGGGCGCCGGGGACCCGATCCCGGGGCGCCGCGGAAATTCGGACCTCGTTTCTTCCCTTCCGTTCCCGGGTTGCGCTGGGGCCCGATCCGGGGGCGCGCGAATTCGGACGCGTTTTTTCCCGACGTCCCCTGGTGGCGCCGGGACCCGATCCGGGAAGCGCCCGGAATTCCAGGGCGTTTTCTCGGCGTTCCCGTGTCTGCGCGAAGCCCAGATCCTGGGCGCCGCGGAAATTCGGACGTTTTCCCGACCTTCCGGGTTGGCGCTGGGGCCCGATCTGGGAGCGCCCGGCGGAATTCGAGCAGCGTTTTCCCGACATTCCTGGGTGGCGCCGGGGCCCCAATCCGGGAACACCGCAGAATTTCAGATGTGTTTTTCCCGACCTTCCCGGGTGGGCGCCGGGGCTCCCATCCGGGAAACGCCCGCGAATTCGGAGTCTTTTTCCCGACCTTCCGGGTGGTGCGGGAGCCCGATTGGGGGCGTCGCGGAATTCGGAGGCATTTTTCCCGACATTCCTGGAGTGGCACGGGAGCCCGATCCGTGGGCGCCGCAGAATTCGGACAAGTTTTCCCGACATTCCCGGGTCGGCGCCGGGCCCGATTCCGGAATGCTGCTGCCCGGGCGTCAATTCAGAGGCATTTTTCCCGACATTCCCGGGTGGCGCCGCGGCCGATCCGGGGACACCGCGAATTCCGGGCGTTTTTCCCGATATTCCCGGGTCAGCCCAGGGCCCGTTCGGGAAACGCTGTGGAAATTCGGAGCGTTTTTCCCGACATTCCCGGGTGGTCGCGGGGCCCGATGCGGGAACGTCGCGAATTCAGAGGAGTTTTTCCCGACATTCCCGGGATAGGCGCCGCGGCCCGATCCGGGGACACACCGGAAATTCGGGCGTTTTCCCGACATTCCCGGGTCAGCCCAGGGGCCCGATCCGGGAAACGCGCCGCAGAATTCTGCAGCGTTTTTTCCCGACCTTCCGGGTTGGCGCCGGGCCCCGATCGAGCAGCGCCACGGAATTCCGGCCCGTTTCTTCCCAACGTTCCCGGGTTGGCGCTGGGAACCCGATCCGGGGACGCCGCGGAATTCCGGACCCGTTTTTTCCCGACCTTCCCGGGTGGCGCCGAACCTCGATCTGGGAATGCCGCGGAATTCCGCGGCGTTTTTCCCGACCTTCCGGGTCGGCGCCGGGCCCGATCCGGGAGCGCGCGGAATTCGGACCCGTTTTCCCGCGTTTCGGGTTGGCGCCGGGGCCCGATCTGGGGATGCGGGATTTCGGGCAGCGTTTTTCCCGACCTTCGAGTCGGGGCCAGGGCCCGATCCGGGAGCGCCAGGGAAATTCCGGACGCGTTTTCCCGGCGTCCCGGGTCGGCGCCGGACCCGATCCGGGAGCGCCGCGGAATTCCAGGCAGCGTTTTCCCGGCGTTCCGTGTCGCGCGCCGAAGCCCAGATCCTGGAGCGCCCGCGGAATTCCGGACTTCGTTTTTCCGGACCTTCCCGGGTTGGCGCTGGGGCCCGATCTGGGAGCGCCGCGGAATTCGGGACCCGTTTTTCCCGACCTTCCCGGGTTGGCGCTGGGGCCCGATCCCGGGAACGCCGCGGAATTTCGGAGCGTTTTTCCCAACATTCCGGGTTGGGCCGGGAACCCGATCGAGGGCGCCGCAGAATTCCGCCACGCGTTTTTCCCGACCTTCCCAGGTCGGCGCCGGTGCCCCGATCCAGGAACGCTGCGGAATTCCGGACTCGTTTTTTCCCGAACTTCCCGGGTCGGCGCCGGGGCCCCGATCCGGGAACGCCGAGGAATTCCGGATGTGTTTTTTCCACGGCGTTCCTGGGTGGCGCCGGGGCCCGATCCGGGAACACCACGGAATTCAGAGCGTTTTTCCCGAACTTCCTGGGTGGTGCCAGGGCCCGATCCGGGGACACCGCAGAAGTCCGGAGGATTTTTCCAGCGTTCCCAGGTCGTCACGGGGCCCCGATCCCGGGGGCGCCGCGAAATTCCGGACGCGTTTCTTCCCAACCTTCCCGGATCGGCGCCGGGGCCCCGATCCGGGCACGCCGCGGAATTCCGGAGGATTTTTTTCCCTGACCTTTCCGGATCACGGCCAGTGCCCTGATCCGGGAACGCCGCGGAATTGCGGATCGTTTTCCAGCGTTCCCGGGTGGCGCGCGGTGCCCGATCCGGGAATGCGGCGGAATTCCAGAGGCGTTTTTTCCCGACCTTCCCGGGTCGGCGCCGGGGCCCCGATCCGGGGACACCGCAGAAATCCGGAGGGGTTTTTAACCGAAGTTCCTGGGTCGGCGCCGGGGCCCCGATCCGGGGACGCCGTGAAATTCCAGACGCGTTTCTTCCCAACCTTCTCAGGTCGGCGCCGGGGCCCCGATCCGGGCACGCCGCGGAATTCCGGAGGCGTTTTTTCCCGACGTTTCCGGGTCAGCGCCGGGGCACCGTTCCGGGACCGACGCGGAATTCCGGGCGCATTTTTCCGACATTCCCGGGTCGGCGCCGGGTAATTTTTCGAATTCCAGTTGCATTTCCCGGGGCCCCGATCCGGGAATTCCGCAGAATTCCAGATGCGTTTTTCCCGACCTTCCCGGGTGGGCGCCGGGGACCCAATCCGGGGCGCGGTGGAAATCCGGACTCATTTCTTCCCTTCCTTCCCGGGTGGCGCTGGGGCCCGATCCGGGGCGCCTTGCGGAAATTCTGCATGTGTTCTTCCCGATCTTCCCGGGTTGGTGCGGGGCCCGATCCAGGGGCGCTGCGGAATTCCTGACCGTTTTTTTCCCGACCTTGCGGGTGGGCGCCAGGGCCCGATCCGGGAACACCGCGGAATTCGGGGAGCGTTTTCACGACGTTCCGTGTCGGGGCCAGGGCCCGATCCGTGATGCCGCAGAATTCGGACGCGTTTTCCCGACATTCCCGGGCTGGCGCCGGGGCCCGATCGGGGCGCTGCGGAATTCGGAGCGTTTTTCCCAACGTTCCCAGGTTGGCGCCCGGGGACCCGATCCGGGGGCGCGCGGAATTTCGGACGCGTTTTTTCCAGCGTCCCGGGTGGCGCCGGGACCCGATCCGGGAGCGCGCGGAATTCCAGGCAGCGTTTTCCCGGCGTTCCCGTGTCGCGCGAAGCCCAGATCCTGGACGCGGCGGAATTCGGACGCATTTTTTCCCGACCTTCCTGGGTTGGCGCTGGGGCCCGATCCGGGAAACGCGCGGAAATTCGGACGCGTTTTCCCTACCTTCCCGGGTGGGCGCCGGGGCCCGATCCGGGCGCTGAGAATTCGGATCGTTTTCCCCAAAGTTCCTGGGTGGCGCCGGGGCCCGATCCGGGAGGCGCCCGGCGATTCAGAGGCGTTTTCCCGACCTTCCCGGGTCGGCGCTGGGGCCCCGATCCGGGGACACCGCAGAAGTCCGGATGCGTTTTTCCCGACCTTCCCGGGTGGGCGCCGAGGACCCGATCCGGGGCGCGCGCGGAATTCCCCCGACTTCGTTTCTTCCCTTCCTTCCCGGGTCGGCGCTGGGGCCCGATCCGGGGGCGCCCGGAAATTCGGGCCAGCGTTTTTTCAGCGTCCCGGGTGGCGCCGGGACCCGATCCGGGGAGCGCGCGGAAATTCAGGCGTTTTTCTCGGCGTTCCCGTGTCTGCGCCCAGCCCAGATCCTGGAAACGCCCGGCGGAATTCGGACGTTTTTTCCCGACCTTCCCGGGTTGGCGCTGGGGCCCGATCTGGGAGCGCCGCGGAATTCGAGCGTTTTTTCCCGACATTCCTGGGTGGGCGCTGGGGCCCCAATCCGGGAACACCGCGAATTTCAGATGTGTTTTTCCCGACCTTCCGGGTGGGCGCCGGGCTCCGATCCGGGAAACCCCGCGAGATTCGGAGGCATTTTTCCCGACATTCCTGGAGTGGCACCGGGCCCGATCCGTGGGCGCCGCAGAATTCGGACAAGTTTTTCCCGACATTCCCGGTGGCGCCGGGGCCCGATTCGGGAGGCGGCTGCGAATTCAGAGGCATTTTTCCCGACATTCCCGGGTCGGCGCCCGGGCCCGATCCGGGGACACCTTGAAATTCGGAGCGTTTTTCCCGATATTCCCGGGTCAGCCCAGGGCCCGTTCGGGAACGCTGTGGAATTCGGAGCGTTTTCCCGACATTCCCGGGTCGTCGCCGGGGCCCCGATGCGGGAACGTCGCCGAATTCCAGAGGAGTTTTTTCCCGACATTCCCGGGATAGGCGCCGCGGCCCCGATCCGGGGACACCGCGGAAAATTCGGGCGTTTTCCCGACATTCCCGGGTCAGCCCAGGGCCCCGATCCGGGACGCCCGCGCAGAATTCTGCCCGATCGAGGGCGCGTTTTTTCCCGACCTTCCCGGGTTGGCGCCGGGCCCCCGATCCGAGAACGCCACGGAATTCCGGCCCCGTTACTTCCCAACGTTCCCGGGTTGGCGCTGGGAACCCGATCCGGGGACGCCGCGGAATTCCGGACCCGTTTTCCCGACCTTCCCATTTGCCGGGCCTCCGATCTGGGAATGCCGCGCAATTCCGCAGGCGTTTTTTCCCGACCTTCCCGGGTCGGCGCCGGGGCCCCGATCCGGGAACGCCGCGGAATTCCGGACCCGTTTTCCAGCGTTTCGGGTTGGCGCGGGGCCCGATCTGGGGATGCGCGGATTTCCCGGACGCGTTTTTCCCGACCTTCCCGAGTTGGGGCCAGGGCCCGATCCGGGAGCGCCCAGGAAATTCGGGCGTTTTTTTCAGCGTTCCGTGTCGGGCCAGGGCCCGATCCAGGATGCCGCGGAATTCCCGAATTCGCGCGTTTTCCCGACATTCCCGGGCTGGCGCTGGGGCCCGATCCGGGAAGCTGCGGAATTCGGGGCGTTGTTCCCAGCGTTCCCAGGTTGGCGCCGGGGACCCGATCCGGGGGCGCGCGGAAATTCGGGCCGCGTTTTTTCCAGCGTCCCGGGTTGGCGCCGGGACCCCGATCCGGGCGCCGCGGAATTCCAGGCGTTTTCCAGCGTTCCGTGTCGCGCCGAAGCCCAGATCCTGGAACGCCCGCGGAATTCCGGACGCATTTTTTCTGACCTTCCTGGGTTGGCGCTGGGGCCCGATCCGGGAAACGCCCGGAAATTCGGACGCGTTTTTCCCTACCTTCCCGGGTGGGCGCCGGGCCCGATCCGGGAACGCTGAGAATTCGGATGCGTTTTCCCCAAAGTTCCTGGAGTGGCGCCGGGGCCCGATCCCGGAAGCGCCCAGAAATTCAGGCGTTTTCCCGACCTTCCGGGGTCGGCGCTGGGAGCCCCGATCCGGGGACACCGCAGAAGTCGGAGGATTTTCTCGGCGTTCCCGGGTGGCGCCGGGGCCCGATCCCGGGGGCGCGCCTTAAATTCGGACGCGCGTTTCTTCCCAACCTTCCCGGAGTCGGCGCCGGGGTCCCAATCCCGGCACGCGCCGGCGGAATTTCGGAGGATTTTTTCCTGACCTTTCCGGATCACGGCGGTGCCCGATCCGGGAAACGCGCGGAGTGCGGATCGTTTTCCCGGCGTTCCCGGGTCGGCGCGGTGCCCGATCGGGAATGCGGCGGAAATTCCAGAGGCGTTTTCCCGACCTTCCCGGGTCGGCGCCGGGAGCCCGATCCGGGGACACCGCAGAAATCGGGAGGGGTTTTTAACCGAAGTTCCCGGGTCGGCGCCGGGGCCCCGATCCGGGGACGCCGTGAAAATTCCAGACGTTTCTTCCCAACCTTCTCAGGTGGCGCCGGGGCCCGATCCGGGCACGCCCGCGGAATTCGGGGCGTTTTTTTCCTGACCTTTCGGATCAGAGCCGGTGCCCGATCCGGGAGCGCCCAGAAATTCGGAGGTATTTTTCCCGGCGTTTCGGGTCAGCGCTGGGGCACCCGTTCGGGACGGCATTTCGAAATTCGGGCGCATTTTCCAACATTCCCGGAGTCGGCGCGTTTTTCCCGACCCTCCCGGGTGGGCGCCGGGGACCCGATCCGGGGACGCCGCGGAATTCCGGACTCGTTTCTTCCCTTCCTTCCCGGGTCGGTGCTGGGGCCCGATCCCGGGGCGCCAGAGAATTCGCCGCGCGTTTCTTCGATCTTCCCGGGTTGGCGCGGGGCCTCGATCCAGGGGCGCTGCGGAATTCCTGACACGTTTTTAACCGACCTTGCCGGGTCGGCGCCTGGGCCCCGATCCGGGAACACCGCGGAATTTCGGACGCGTTTTTCACGACGTTCCCGGGCTGGCGCCGGGGCCCCGATCCAGGTATGCCGCGGAATTCCGGGCCCATTTTTTCGAACTTCACGGGTGGGCGCTGGGGCCCGATCCGGGGGCGCGCGCGGAAATTCCGCGCGCGTTTCTTCCCGATCTTCCGGGTTGGCGCGGGGCCCGATCCAGGGGCTGCGGAATTCCCGACGTTTTTAACCCGACCTTGCGGGTGGCGCCGAACCCGATCCGGGAACACGCGGAAATTCGGGCGCGTTTTCCGACGTTCCGTGTCGGGGCCAGGGCCCCTATCCGGGATGCCGCGGAAATCCGGTTCGTTTTTTCCCGACATTCCCGGGCTGGCGCTGGGGCCTAATCCGGGATGCAGCGGAATTCTGGGCGTTTTTTCCCGACATTCCCGGGCTGGCGCCGGGGCCCGATCCCGGGAGCGCGCCAGCGAATTCGGAGGCATTTTTTCCCAACGTTCCCAGGTTGGCGCCGGGGCCCGATCCAGGAACGCTGCGGAAATCTGGATGCGTTTTCCCGACCTTCCTGGAGTGCGCGCCGGGGCGGATCCCGGGCGCCCGAGAATTCTGGGCGGGTTTTTCCCGACCTTCCCGGGTCGGCGCGGGGCTTGATCCGGGAAACGCCCCGTGGAAATTCGGGCGTTTTCCCGACTTTCCCGGGTCGGTGCGGGGCCCGATCCAGGGACACCGCAGAACTCGGAGGAGGTTTTTTCCAGCGTTCGGGTGGCGCCGGGGCCCGATCGGGAAACGCCCGCGGAAATCGGACCCGTTTTCGAGCGTTTCGGGTGGCGCCGAGCCCCGATCTGGGGATGCCGCGGAACTCCGGACGTTTCTTCCCGACCTTCCCGAGTGGGTCAGGGCCCGATCCGGGGGCGCCCGTTGAATTCCTGAAGCGTTTTCCCGCGTTCCCAGGAGTGGCGCGGGAACCCCAATCCAGGGGCGCCGTGAAATTCGGACGCATTTCTTCCCAACCTTCCCAGGTCGGCGCCGGGCCCCGATCCCGGGCACGCCCGGAAATTCGGGCGTTTTTTTCCCTGAACTTTCCGGATCAGGGCGGTGCCCGATCCGGGAGCGCCACAGAATTCGGAGTATTTTTTCCCGGCGTTTCGGCTCAGCGCCCCGGGCACCTTTCCGGGAGCGTCGCGGAATTCGGGCGCATTTTCCGACATTCCCGGGTGGGCGCCGGTATTTTTAATTCAGTTGCATTTCCCGACCTTCCCAGGTGGCGCGGGGCCCGATCCGGGAATGCCGCAGAATTCCCGATCGCGTTTTCCCGACCTTCCGGGTGGCGCCGGGGACCTGATCCGGGCGCGCGCAGAATTCATACAGCGTTTCTTCCCTATCTTCCCGGGTTGGCGCGGGGGCCCCGATCCAGGGACGCTGCGGAATTCCCGACACGTTTTTAACCGACCTTGCCGGGTCGGCGCCGGGGCCCCGATCCGGGAACACCGCGGAATTCCGGACGCGTTTTTCACGACGTTCCCGTGTCGGGGCCAGGGCCCCGATCCGGGATGCCGCGGAATTCCAGACGTGTTTTTTCCCGACATTCCCGGGCTGGCGCCGGGGCCCCGATCCGGGAACGCCGCGGAATTCCGGAGGCGTTTTTTCCCAACGTTCCCAGGTTGGCGCCGGGGACCCGATCCGGGGACGCCGCGGAATTCCGGGCCCATTTTTTTCCCGAACTTCACGGGTTGGCGCTGGGGCCCGATCCGGGGGCGCGCGGAATTCCGCAGCGTTTCTTCGATCTTCCGGGTTGGCGTGGGGGCCCCGATCCAGGGACGCTGCGGAATTCCCGACACGTTTTTAACCGACCTTGCCGGGTCGGCGCCGGGGCCCCGATCCAGGAACACCGCAGAATTCCGGACGCATTTTTCACGACGTTCCCGTGTCGGGGCCAGGGCCCGATCCGGGATCTGTGGAAATTCTGGGCCAGCGTTTTCCCGACCTTCCTGGGTTGGCGCCGGGACCCGATCCGGGAAACGCGCGGAAATTCCAGATGCGTTTTCGATCTTCCCGGGTGGGGCGGGCCCGATCCGAAACATGAAAATTCGGACCAGCGTTTTTTCCAGCGTTCCCGGAGTGGCGCGGGCCCCGATCCGGGAGCGCGCTGATTTCGGAGAGGCCTTTATTCCCGCGTTCCCGGGTGGCGCCGGGGCCCGATCCGGGGGCGCGCGGAACTCCGGAGGGGTTTGTTCCCGCCGTTCTCTGGTCGGCGCCGGGGCCCCGATTTGGGTACGCCGCGGAATTCCAGAGGCGTTTTTTCCTGACCTTTCCAGATCGGGGCCGGTGCCCCGATCCGAGAACGCCACGAAATTCCGGAGGCATTTTTTCCCGACCTTTCCTGGTAAATGGCAGGCACCAATCCGGCAACGCCCTGCGAATTCGGGCGCATTTTCCGACATTCCTGAGTGGCACCGGGGCATTTTTAATTCCAGTTGCATTTCCCGACCTTCCCAAGTCGGCGCCGGGGCCCCGATCCGGGAACGCTGCGCAATTCCGGACTCGTTTCTTCCCTTCCTTCCCGGGTCTGCGCTGGGGCCCTGATCCGGGGACGCCGCGGAATTCTGGACACGTTTCTTCCTGATCTTTCCGGGTCGGGGCCGGGGCCCATATCCTGGAAACGCCCATGGAATTCTGGACCGTTTTCTTCTTGATCTTCCCGGGTCTGGGCCAGGGCCCGATCCGGGAAACGCCCGGAAATTCGGGCGTGTTTTTCCCGACCTTCCCGGATTGGCCCGTTGCCCGATCCGGGAACAGCGCGGAAATTCCTGAGGCGTTTTCCCGACCTTGCCGGGTGGCGCCGGGGCCCGATCCGGGGGCGCTGCGGAATTCCTTTTTTTTTAATAATTTTTATTATTCAGTAATCAGAAGACATAACATATACACTGAACAGTACACCTAAAGTTAACAATACACAACCTACCCAGGATAAAAAGAAACGAAGAGGAGGGGAAAAAAGAAAGAAGAAGAAAAAGAAGAAGAAAAAGACAGAATACAAATAAGTACACACATTGAGATAAAATATAGCTTCCACGGAGGAATCCACACTTGTTAAATTTCTATTGTAAATTACCATTAAATCTTAAATTAATACTCAAATATTAATACTCAAAAACTCCTCCGAATTCCATGGCGTCCCGGATCGAGGCCAGCGCCCGACCGGGAATGTCGGGAAAAAGCGCGTCCGGAATTCCGCGGCGTCCCGGATCGGAGCCCGGCCCCGACCGGGAAGGTCGAGAAAAAAGCGTCCGAATTCCGTGGCGTCCCGGATCGGGGCCCAGCGCCCGACCGGGAGGCGTTGGGAAAAAGCGTGTCTGGAGTTCGCGGCGTCCCGGATCGGGGCCGCGCGCCGACTTCGGGAAGTTCGGGAAAAAAGCGCGTCCGGAGTTGGGGCGTCCCTGATCAGGGCCCGGCGCCCGACCGGGAAGGTCAGGAAAAATGCATCAGAATTCAGCGGCGTCACGGATCAGGGCCCCGGGCCGACCGGGAAGGTCGGGGAAAAAGCGCGTCAGAATTCCGCGGCGTCCCGGATCGGGGCCCCAGCGCCCACCGGGAAGGCGGGAAAAATGATGTTCGGAATTCCACGGCGTCCCGGTTGGGGCCCTGGCCCCGAACCCGGGAAAAATCGGAGAAAAATCGTCCGACATTCGCGGCGTCCCGGATCGGGACCCGCGCCGACCCGGAGAATGTCGGGAAAAAAGCGCGTCGGAGTTCGCGGTGTCTCGGATCGGGGCCCCAGCGCCCGACCGAGCGTGGGGAAAAAACGCCTCCGGAATTCCACGGGCGTCCCACGGATCGGGACCCGGCGCTGACCGAGAACATCAGGAAAAACGCGCGTCGGAGTTCGCGGTGTCTCGGATCGGGGCCCCAGCGCCCGACCGGGGCGTCGGGAAAAAGCGCGTCGGAGTTCGCGGCGTTCCCGGATCGGGCCCCGAAGCGGAACCGGAGGCGTGGGAAAAAACGCCTCCGGAATTCCCGGCGTCCCTGGATCGGGGCCCAGCGCCCGACCTGGGAAGGTCGGGAAAAAGCGTCGTCGAATTCCGCGCGTTCCCGGATCGGGACGGCACCGACCGAGAACATCGGGAAAAGCAGCGTCTGGATTTCCGCGATGTCCCGGATCGGTTCCCAGCGCCCGACCGGGCGTCGGAGCATCCAGAGTTCGCGGTGTTCCCGGATCGGGGCCCCAGTGCCGACCGGGAAGGTCGGGAAAAAACGCCTCCTCGAATTCCCGCGGCGTTCCCGGATCGGGCCCGGCGCCCGACCGGGAGCGTCGGGAAAAGCGTCGAATTCCAGCGTCGTCCCGGATGGGGGCCCGGCGCCCGACCGGGAACGTTGGGAAAAACCCGTCTGGAGTTCCGCGGCGTCCCCGGATCGGGGCTCCGGCGCCGACCTGGGAAGGTCGGGAAAAAAACGCGTCCGGAGTTCCGCAGCGTCCCCGGATCGGGGCCCCGGCACCGACCCGGGAAGTTCGGGAAAAAACGTGTCCGGAGATCCACGGCGTCCCCTGATCGGGGCCCCGGCGCCGACCCGGGAAGGTCAGGAAAAACCCGTCCGGAATTCCACGGCGTCCCTGGATCGGGGCCCTGGCCCCGAACCGGGAAGGTTGGGAAAAAACGCGTCCAGATTTCCGCCGCGTTCCCCGGATCGGGACCCCGGCGCTGACCCAAGAACATCGGGAAAAACCCGTCCAGAATTCCGCGGAGTCCCCGGATCGGGGCCCCGGGCCCGACCGGGAAGGTCGGGGAAAAAACCCATCCAGATTTCGCGGCGTCCCGGATGGGGCCCGCGCCCGACCAGGAAGGCCGGGAAAAAAGGTGTTCGGAATTCCGCGGCGTCCCCGGATCGGGGCCCTGGCCCCGAACCGGGAAGGTCGGGAAAAAATGCGTCCGACATTCCGCGGCGTCCCCGGATCGGGACCCCGGCGCCGACCGGAGAATGTCGGGAAAAAGCGTCCGGAGTTCGCGGTGTCTCGGATCGGGGCCCAGCGCCCGACCGGGGCGTGGGAAAACGCCTCCGAATTCCACGGCGTCCACGGATCGGGACCCGGCGCTGACCGAGAACGCCGGGAAAAATCGCGTCCGGAGTTCGCGGTGTCTCGGATCGGGGCCCCAGCGCCCGACCGGGAGCGTCGGGAAAAAGCAGCGTCGGAGTTCGCGGCGTTCCCGGATCGAGGCCCGGCGCAGACCGGGAGCGTGGGAAAAAAACGCCTCCGGAATTCCCGCGGCGTCCCTGGATGGGGCGGCGCCCGACCTGGGAAGGTCGGGAAAAAAGGCGTCCGAATTCCGCGCGTTCCCGGATCGGGACCCGGCACGAGCGAGAACATCGGGAAAAAGCAGCGTCTGGATTTCCGCGATGTCCCGGATCGGTTCCCAGCGCCCGACCGGGAGCGTCGGAAAAAGCATCCAGAGTTCGCGGTGTTCCCGGATCGGGGCCCCTGTGCCGACCGGGAAGGTCGGGAAAAAAAGCGCTTCGAATTCGCGCGCGTTCCCGGATGGGGCCCCGGCGCCCGACCGGGGCGTCGGGGGCTTTCAGCGTCGGAATTCGCGTCGTCCCGGATCGGGGCCCAGCGCCCGACCGGGAGCGTTAGGAAAAACCGTCTGGAGTTCGCGGCGTCCCGGATCGGGGCTCCGGCGCCCGACCCGGGAAATTCGGGAAAAAACGCGTCCGGAGATCCACGGCGTCCCCTGATCGGGGCCCCGGCGCCGACCCGGGAAGGTCAGGAAAAACCCGTCCGGAATTCCACGGCGTCCCTGGATCGGGGCCCTGGCCCGAACGGGAAGGTTGGGAAAAAGCGTCGTCAGATTTCCGCGCGTTCCCGGATCGGGACCCGCTGACCAGAACATCGGGAAAAACCCGTCCAGAATTCAGCGAGTCCCGGATCGGGGCCCGCGGGCCCGACCGGGAAGGTCGGGAAAAAACCCATCCAGATTTCCGCGGCGTCCCCGGATCGGGGCCCCGGCGTCGACCAGGGAAGGCCGGGAATAAAGGTGTTCGGAATTCCAGGGCGTCCCGGATCGGGGCCCAGCGCCCGACCGGGAAGGTCGGGAAAAAGCGCGTCCGGAATTCCCGCGGCGTCCCCAGATCGGGGCCCGGCGGCGACCCGGGAAGGTCGAGAAAAAACCCGTCCGGAATTCCACGGCGTCCCCGGATCGGGGCCCTAGCCCCGAACCGGGAAGGTCGGGAAAAAACGTGTCCGGAATTCCGGCGCGTTCCCGGATCGGGACCCAGGCGCTGACCGAGAACGCCGGGAAAAAGCGTCGTTTCCGCGGTGTCCCGGAGAGTTCCCAGCGCCCGACCTGGGAGCGTCGGAAAAATCCAGAGTTCCGTGGCGTTCCCGGATGAATTGGCGCCGACCGAGGCGTGGGAAAAAGGCGTCCGAATTCAGCGGCGTCCCGGATCGGGGCCGGGCGGCGACTTCGGGAATGTCAGGATAAAAGCTTCTGGAATTCCACGGCTTTCCCGGATGGGGGCCCCGGCGCCCGACCGGGAATGTCGAATAACGTGTCGGAATTCCCGCGGCGTCCCGGATCGGGGCCCCAGCGCCCGACCGGGAATGTCGGAAAAAGGTCTCTGGAATTCTGGCGTCCCTGGATCGGGCCCCGGCTCCGACCGGGAACCTCGGGAATAAACTCCTCCGAATTCCGTGGCGTCCCTGGATCGAGGCCCCGCCGCCCCGACCGAATGTCGGGAAAAAAGCGTCCGAATTCGCGGCGTCCCTGGATCGGGGCCCGGGCGCCAACCTGGGAATGTCGGGAAAAAGCGAATCCGAATTCGCGGCGTCCCGGATCAGGGCCCCAGCGAAGACCGGGAATGTCTGGATAAAAGCTTCTGGAATTCCATAACACTGGCACCCGACCGGGAATGTCGGGAAAAAATCGTCGAATTCCACGGCGTCCCGGATCACTGGCCCGGCGTCCCGGATCGGGCGTTAGCTAACCAGGGAAGGTAGGGAAAAACGCGTCCGGCATTCGCGTCCCGGATCGGGGACCGAAACGTTGGAAAAAGCGCGTCTGGAGAGTTCCAGCGGTGTCCCGGATGAAGGCAGCGCCCGACTCGGGAAGTTGGGAAAAAAGCAGCGTCCGGAGATCGCGGCGTCCCTAATCGGGGCCCCAGCGCCCGACCGGGAGCGTCAGGAAAAAATCGCGTCCAGAATTCGGCGTCCCGGATCGGGGCGAAGCCCGACCGGGAAGTTCGGGAAAAACGTCCAGAATTCGCGGCGTCCCGGATCGGGGCAGCGCCCACCGGGAAGGCCGGGGAAAAATGGTGTTCCGAATTCCGGCGTCCCGGATCGGGGCCCCAGCGCCCGACCGGGAAGGTCGGGATAATCGTCCAGAATTCAGCGGAGTCCCGGATCGGGGCCCGGAGCCCGACCGGGAAGGTCGGGAAAAAACCCGTCCAGATTTCATGGCGTCCCGGATCAGGGCCTGGCGCCCGACCAGGAAAGGCCGGGAAAAAGGTGTTCGGAATTCCACGGCGTCCCGGATCGGGGCCGGCACCCGACCGGGAAGGTTCGGAAAAAGCATCCGAATTCGCGGCGTCCCCAGATCGGGGCCCAGCGCCCGGGAAGGAGCGTCGAGAAAAACCCGTCCGAATTCCCGCAGCGTCCCGGATCGGGGCCCTGGCCCCGAACCAGAAGAGTCGAGAAAAAGCGCGTCGAATTCGCGGCGTTCCCGGATCGGGACGGCGCTGACCGAGAACGCCGGGAAGCAGCGTCCAGTTTCCGCGGATGTCCCGGATCGGTTCCCGGCGCCCGACCTGGGAGCGTCGGAAAAACTCATCAGGAGTTCCGTGGCTTTCCCGGATGGGGCCCGGCGCCCGACCGGGAATGTCGGGAAAAACGTGTCGGAATTCGCGGCGTCCCCAGATCGGGGCCCCGGCGCCGACCAGGGAATGTCAGGAAAAAACGCGTCCGGAATTCCGCGGCGTCCCGGATCGGGCCCAGGCGCCGACCCGGGAATGTCGGAAAAAGTTCTCTGGAATTCTGGCGGCGTCCTGGATCGGGGCCCGGCTCCCGACCGGGAACCTCGAAAATAAACTCCTCCGAATTCGTGGCGTCCCTGGATCGAGGCCCGCGCCCGACCAGGAATGTCGGGAAAAAGCGCGTCCGGAATCCGCGGCGTCCCTGGATCGGGGCCCCGGCGCCAACCTGGGAATGTCGGGAAAAAACGAATCCGGAATTCCGCGGCGTCCCGGATCAGGGCCCCAGCGAAGACCGGGAATGTCTGGATAAAAAGCTTCTGGAATTCCGAAACACTGGCACCCGACCGCGTCCCTGGATCGGTCTGGCCCCGTGGCGTCCCGGATCGGGAAAGGCCCCGACCAGGAAAACTCGGGGAAAAAGCGTCCGGCATTCCCGCGGCGTCCCTGGATGGGCCCCCCGCCCCGACCGGGAAAAAATGCGTCCGAATTCCGTGGCGTCCCCAGATCGGGGCGGCGCCAACCGACCGCGTTGGGACAAAGCGCGTCTGGAGTTCGCGGTGTCCCGGATCGAGGGCCCGCGCCGACTTCGAAGAAGTTGAAAAAAGTCCGGAGATCCGCGGCGTCCCTGTCGGGCCCGGCGCCAACCGGGAAGGTCAGGAAAAAAGCGCGTCCACAATTCCGCGGCATCCCGGATCGGGCCCCTGCCCGACCGGGAAGTTCGGAAAAAAGCGCGTCAGAATTCCGTGGCGTCCCGGATGGGGCCAGCGCCCACCGTTCCCGGGGAAAAATGGTGTTAATTCCACGGCGTCCCGGATCGGGGCCTTGGCGCCCGACCGGGAAGGTTGGCCCTAATCGTCGAATTCGACGGCGTCCCAGATCGGGGCCTCCCGAATTCCCGCGGAAAAAGCGTTCCTGGATCCGCGCGTTCCCCGGATCGGGACAGCGCCGGGGACCGGAGTCGGGAAAAAAAGCATCCGGAGTTCGCGGTGTCCGGATCGGGGGCCCCAGCGCCCGGCCAGGAAAAAAGCAGCGTCGGAGTTCCGGAGTTTCGGATCGGGGGCGTCCCCGATCGGGGCGTGAAGGCCTCCGGAATTCCGGGAAGTTCCCGGATGAAAACTCATGCCCGACCGGGAGCGTCGAGAAACGGTCGAATTCAGCGTCCCGGATCGGGGCCCGCGCCCGACCGGGAATGTCAGGATAAAGGCTTCTGGAATTCGTGGATTTCCCCGGATGGGGCCAGCGCCGACCGGGAATGGATCGTGTCGGAATTCGGCGTCCCCAGATCGGCCCGCCCGACCAGGAATGTCGGGGAAAAGCGCGTCCGGAATTCTGCGGCGTCCCGGATCGGGGCCCAGGCGCCCGACCGGGAATGTCGGGAAAAAGGTCTCTGGAATTCAGGCGTCCCTGGATGGGGCCCGGCTCCGACCCCGGAACCTCGGGAATAAACTCCTCCGAATTCCGTGGCGTCCCTGGATCGGGCCCCGGCGCCCGACCCGGGAATGTCGGGAAAAACTCGTCCGAATTCGCTTGGCGTCCCTGGATCGGGGCCAGGCGCCGACCGGGAATGCCGACCTCTGGAATTACGTGGCGTCCCTGGATGGGGCCCGGCTCCGACCGGAACCTCGGGAATAAACTCCTCCGAATTCCGTGGCGTCCCTGGATCGGGGCCCAGCGCCCGACCGGGAATGTCGGGGAAAAAGCGCGTCGGAATTCCACGGCGTCCCGGATCAGGGCCCCAGCGAACCGGGAATGTCTGGATAAAACTTCTGGAATTCCGCATGGCGCCCGACCGAGGAATGTCGGGAAAAAGCGCGTCCGGAATTCGCGGCGTCCCGGATCGGGCGTTAGCCCGACCAGGAAGGTCGGAAAAAAGCGCGTCCGGCATTCGCGGCGTCCCGAATTCGCCGGCTCCGACCGTCCCGGATCGAATTCCGTGGCGTCCCAGATCGCGACCGACCGGAATGTCGGGAAAAAAGGCGTCTGGAATTCCACAGTGTCCCGGATCGGGGGCGGGCGCCCGACTCAGGAAGTTGGGAAAACGCGTCCAGAGATCGCGGCGTCCCATGATCGGGGCCCCGGGCGCCGACCGGGAAAGGTCAGGAAAACGCGTCCAGAATTCAGCGCGTCCCGGATCGGGGCCCGAAGCCGGGAAGTTGGAAAAAACGTCGTCAGAATTCCGCGGCGTCCCGGATCGGGGCCCCAGCCCACCGGAAGGCGGGAAAAATGGTGTCCGAATTCCGCGGCGTCCCGGATCGGGGCCCAGCGCCCGACCGGGAAGGTTCGAAATAATCGTCGAATTCCGTGGCGTCCCGGATCGGGGCCCTGGCCGCCCGACCCGGGAATAAACTCGCTTCGGAATTCCGCGCGTTCCCGGATCGGGACCCGGCGCCCGACCCGGAGAATGTCGGGGAAAAAGCGCGATCGGAGTTCGCGGTGTCTCGGATGGGGTTCGCCGGACCCAAGGCGTCGGGAAAAAAACAGCGTCGAAGTTCAGCGTTTCGGATCGGATCGGCGCCGGCCAGGAACATGGGAAACGCCTCCGGAATTCCGCCCGTTCCCGGATCGGAGGTCGCCCGACCGAGGCGTCGAGCGTCGTCGGGAGTTCTCGGCGTTCCCGGATGAGGCGGCGCCCGACCGAGGCGTGAAAAACGCCCTCGAATTCCGGAGCGTTCCCGGATGGGGGCCAGCGCCCGACCAAAAATGTCTGGATAAAGGCTTCTGGCATTCCATAACACTTCCGCGTCCGGAATTCCGGCGTCCGGGAAGGAAAAAGCGGATTCCAGGGGCCCCGGATCGGCCTCCGACCGGGAAAATCGGGAAAAAACGCGTCCGGAGATCGCGGCGTCCCGGATCGGGGCCCAGCGCCCGACCGGGAAGGTCAGGAAAAAAGCGTCCAGAATTCGCGGCGTCCCGGATCGGGGCCCTGGCGCCGACCAGGAATTCGCGGTGTCCCGGGGCCAAACCGGGAAGGCGGGAAAAATGGTGTTGGAATTCCCGCGGCGTCCCGGATCGGGGCCCTGGCGCCCGACCCGGGAAGGTTAGAAAAAATCGTCCGGATTCCGCGGCGTCCCGGATCGGAATTCTGCGAGATAAAGGCTTCTGGAATTCTGCCGTTCCCGGATGGGGCCTGGCACCGACCGGGAATGTCGGGAAAAGCGTCGAATTCAGTGGCGTCCCCAGATCGGGGCCCCAGCGACGACCTGGGAATGTCGGGAAAAAACGTGTCGGAATTCATGGCGTCCCGGATCAGGGCCCGGCGCCCGACCTCGAATGTCGGGATAAAAGGTTTCTGGAATTCCGCAGCCCCGTCGCTGACCCAGGAAGGTCGGGAAAAAACGCGTCCCGAATTCCGTGGCGTCCCCGGATCGGGGCCCCGGCGCCGACCCGGGAACGTTGGGAAAAATCGCTAATCGAGTTCCGCGGCGTCCCCGGATCGGGGCCCCAGCGCCGACCCAGGAAGGTCGGGAAAAAACGCGTCCGGAATTCCGTGGCGTCCCCGGATCAGAGCCCCGGCGCCGACCGGGAAGGTCGGGAAAAAACGCATCCGGAATTCCGTGGCGTCCCCAGATCTGGGTCCCGGCTCCGACCCGGGAATGTCAGGAAAAAACTCATCCGGAAATCCGCGGCGTCCCCTGATGTGGGCCCCAGCGCCGACCCGGGAAGGTCGGGAAAAAACCTGTCCGGAATTCCACGGCGTCCACGGATCGGGGCCCCGGCGCCGACCCGGGAAGGTCAGGAAAAAACGCGTCCAGAATTCCACGGCGTCCCCGGATCGGGGCCCCGAAGCCGACCCGGGAAGTTCGGGAAAAAACGCGTCCAGAATTCCGCGGTGTCCCCTGGACGGGGCCCCGGCGCCCACCCGGGAAGGCCGGGAAAAATGGTGTTCAGAATTCCACGGCGTCCCCGGATCGGGGCCCTGGCGCCGACCCGGGAAGGTTCGGGAAAAAATGCGTCCGGAATTCCGCGGCGTCCCCGGATCGGGGCCCTTGCCCCGAACTGGGAAGGTCGGAAAAAAACGCTTCCGGAATTCTGCCGCGTTCCCCAGATCAGGACCCCGGCGCCGACCGGAGAATGTCGGGAAAAAACGCATCCGGAGTTCCGCGGTGTCTCCGGATCGGGGCCCCGGCGCCCGACCGAGGCGTCGGGAAAAATCGTCGGAGTTCGCGGCGTTCCCGGATCGGGGCCCCGCGCCGACCGGGGCGTGGGGAAAAAATGCCTCCGGAATTCCACGGCGTTCCGGTTAGGGCCCAGCGCCCGACCGGTAATGTCGGGATAAAAGGCTTCTGGAATTCTGCGGCGTTCCCGGATCGGGGCCCTGGCACCGACCCGGGAATGTCGGGAAAAACGTGTCCGGAATTCAGTGGCGTCCCCAGATCGGGGCCCCAGCGACGACCTGGGAATGTCGGGAAAAAACGTGTCCGGAATTCCGCGGCGTCCCCGGATCAGGGCCCCGGCACCGACCTCGAATGTCGGGATAAAAGGCTTCTGGAATTCCGCAGCCCCGTCGCTGACCCAGGAAGGTCGGGAAAAAAGCGTCGTCGGAATTCCGTGGGGTCCCGGATGAGGGCCAGCGCCCGACCGAGGCGTTGGGAAAAATCGCTGTCCCGAGTTCGCGGCGTCCCGGATCGGGGCCCCAGCGCCGACCCAGGAAGGTCGGGAAAAAACGCGTCCGGAATTCCGTGGCGTCCCCGGATCAGAGCCCCGGCGCCGACCGGGAAGGTCGGGAAAAAACGCATCCGGAATTCCGTGGCGTCCCCAGATCTGGGTCCCGGCTCCGACCCGGGAATATCAGGAAAAAACTCATCCGGAAATCCGCGGCGTCCCCTGATGTGGGCCCCAGCGCCCGACCCGGGGCGGTGGAAAAAAACCTGTCCGAATTCCACGGCGTCCACGGATCGGGGCCCCGGTGCCGACCAGGAAGCTCGGGAAAAATCGCTTCCGAATTCCGGCGTTCCTGGATCGGGGCCCGGCGCCCGACCCAGGAAGTTCGGAAAAAGCAGCGTCGAATTCGCGGCGTCCCGGATCGGGGCCCCGTCACCCGACCGAGGAGCGTTAGGAAAAACCTGTCTGGAGATCGCGGCGTCCCGGATGGGGGCTCAGCGCCCGACCGGGAAGGTCGGGAAAAAAATCGTCGGAGTTCCACAGCGTCCCGGTTGGGGCCCGGCACCCGACCGGGAAGTTAGAAAAAGCGTCCGGAGATCGCGGCGTCACCTGTCGGGGCCCGGCGCCCGACCATGGTCGAGCGGGAAAAAACGCTTCCGGAGTTCCGTGGCGTCCCCTGTTCGGGGCCCCGGCGCCGACCCGGGAAGGTCAGGAA